>JAPPVO010006130.1:0-31228 GCA_030407325.1 Camellia japonica | reverse complement strand
CCTGAAAAAGGATTAGCAACGTGGGATGAACATAAAGTCCAGTAGGGATCCCAATATGATCCTAAACAATAACAACATACAGATAGCTATGATCATGAATGCTTTAAATCATATCATATACATAATGTAATGGTTTATACAGAAATATACTTATATAGGAACTTTTCTCAAAATCATTCATTTCGTTCAACAACATAAACCTTTTTACTTTTCTTTCTTCATGTTACCCTTTTTCAAAATTCATATGACAATAACAAGTTCTTGAAAATAATTTCACAAAGTCCATTACGTTTTCTCCCACTTTCAGGACGTACACCTGATTTTCCTTTTTGAAACATGTTCACAAGTATCCGATGTCCTTCACATTATTCACAATTTCAATACAGTACTTACGTCCGTTTCCAACACATTCATGTCTATACATATATACATTCAATACTAAGGGAAAACAATAAGCAACCAACAACTATCTACTCAATGAACGAGACAATTTGGCCTTCCAGAACCATACCCATCATAACCCATAATATACACAGATATACTGAGACAATAATGATAAACAAGTTCTGCTCTACCAGCCTTAAGTACGATAAGCCAAGGATACACCTTTCCATAATAAAATGCCAAGTCAAGGATACACTTTTCCATAATAAAATGCCAAGTCAAAGATACACATTTCCATAATAAAATGCCAATATATCAAACTCCGGCTGGAAGGTAATGGTACCTCTGTCAAGTTCTCCAGGTGCTAGCTGGAAGGTGTTGGTACCTCTCATTCTAAGCGTGGCCAATTCTGCAGGCGTTAGCTGGAAGGTAATGGTACCTCTCATTCGAACCACAAACACATTCCCAACCATCTCAACATACTAGAATGCATAATAACACAAGTATAATACATACATGATATTACTCAACACATGATCACACATAAAGCACATCCTTTTTTTCCTCCTAATTAATCATACATATACAATGTAAATAAACATAGTCATATTCAATGACAACCAACGAAAGATTTATTTCAATTCACCTAGTCCACATGCAATTTCTAAAACAGTCATAGCTATCCTCCACCGATAGCCCAAAACATATATTTCTAAACATATATACAACCTCCAAAATAGATAAACTATCCATCTTTTCATAGGTAAGAGATTACAAATATCCAGTTCCACCATTTATATTCATATCTATCCATTTCTACACCTCATACGAACGGAAAACACAAATCCAATTCTCGCAAGACTTTCAGTCCAATAACAATGATAATATGTAAAGGTTTCAAAATCCGACCTCAAGTTCATTATCAATTTACAAAGGGTGATGATTTCATTTTCTTTCAAAAAGACCACTTTTCTTTATTTTCCAATCCACACAATTCCAACCATTTTCTAAGAATTCATTCTCGTCATTTTATAAAACCAAAACCAAACCCATCCTTTTTATTTTACAAAACCAATTTCATTGGTATCAAAACCATAACTCAACTCAACTTCACGTGATTAGTCTAAAACAATACCAACACCGTGGTTACTTCTTCTTTTATTTCCTTTTGATATAAACACAATCATACAACCCATATTATCAAAATACAAGGATTGTTCAACTTCCACCCTTTTAAATCCATTAAATCAATAATATTAAATTAGGGCTTTCCTCACTTTCTTCACAAACATAATAAATCATTTCCCAAATATCCCAACAACAAACAACTAAACAACTCAAATCACAAATATCAAAACCCTAGATCCCCTTTCATGACTTTCAAGAAAATCCATAATGAATATGGTTCTTATGCAATAAAATCTACCACATATCTATCTATATACGAAGTATTAGAAAGGAGCAAAGAAATCCTTACCTCTTGAAGCAAAGAGAAAACAACCCAAAAGTTATCAGCGACGAAATCATGAACTACTTAGATCAATAGAAAGCCCTTGACAAGATCTACAACCTTTCCCAAAGGACCAAGGTGAAAAGATGGCTCTAGGTGAGTAAATCTAGAGATTTAAGTGAAAAAAGTTTGAGTTTTAGAGAGAGAGAAGAGAACTCACGGTTTAAAAGGAAGAAGAGAAGGAAAATAATGAGGGAAAAGTGGTTTGGGCCTATTTATAGTAATAGCAAATAGCCCTAAGGTCAAATAAAATAATAGGCCCAAAAACCCACCAAGGGTAGGACCTATTCGAACCCCAAAATTCTAAAAAAAATACGCAGGGGTTGACCCTTCTGGGAGGGGAGTCGACCCTTTAGGTAGAAAAGACAATCTGGCACAAGCAAAGGGGGTTGGCCCTTAGACAGGAGGGGGTCGACCCTAATTTCCAGCAACTAACACACAGACTCTACAATATAAGAGGGTTGACCCTTCCTAAATTAGTGTCGACCCTATATTCCAGCAACATTTCCAGAAATTTCACCAACAGGTAAGGATTGACCCTTAGGAAGGGTGGTGTCAACCCTAGAATAGAATTTCTAAGTCTCCAAGGAACTTTTGACAAAAATAAGTGCGAACAACCAAACCCAACAAGTTTAAATCAGATTATACTCCTCCAAAACCAACATACAATAACACCAAAGATTTCCAAAATAAAAAAAATAAAGGATTCAAATACACTTCCCAAATGTTTTAAAAGGCTATAAGTGCTACATGTTGTATTCCAAATAGTTCATGAAGAAGAGCAATATGTTGAAGCTAAAAATACCCATTTGAAACACAACCACTCCGATAGAGGCGGCTCTTTTCCTTTCTTGATCTCATATTACAGCTACCGAACCATGCCTTGTATTACATATATACACACACATGATATGATATTGATGAAAAAGAATGATGAAAATCATAGTAGTGCCAAAGCGGCATCACCAATTGGGGGATGCGATGAGCGGCATTTTCCACACGAGATTTCTGACTCTCATTTTTCTCAAATTTTACATCTTCAACTCCATTCTTGTCTTATTTTCTTGTATTTTCCATATCTATATATATTAGTCTATGTTTCTTACTTTCTTCTTAAATACATTATTCTTCTTTCAAACTTGGAATTAAGATTTCACTGTTTATCAGCAAGTTTGAATTTCAATTTGGAATCTTTGTGCAAATTGTTCCTTATTAAAAATTTTATAAGCACTTAATCTGAAGATGTTTTAGAGATCAATGGGTGACAAGTATGTAGAATTGAATTATTGAATTGCTTGTAAAGATGAAAAAGATGAAGATGGAGAGGGAGAGAAGAAGAAGATGAAGATGGAGAGAGAAAGAACTGGGTTGGGTTTCCACTGAAATAATATTATATGATGGTATAATTATCAATTTACAACTTCTGTTAACAGAAATTAGTGTGCGTTTTAGTCTATCAACCATAGGGGTTAGTGGTGACATTTGAATGTCAGGGGGTAAACCGCACCCACCCCAAATCATAAGGGGTAAAGTGAAGTTTGCCCAAAAAAAAAAAAAAAAAAAAAAAAAGTACAGTTTAGTTTGGTGTTAAACTTTATCTGAATATTGACTATTTGCTACAATTTGGTTTGTAGGTTTGGTGTAAATGAGGGACTTACATGAAATTTTAAGATGTAAAAATTTGTATAATTTCATATTGAAAATAAGTAAAGAAAAAATATAAAAGTTTCTCTATAAATATTTAATTCTCCATTTTTTATCACGAAAAAAGTGTTATAGTAGCACTACAATAAATTAAAATTTTAGAGACAAATTTTTAAAGGCAAAAATAATTTATCTATAAAAATTATACTTTTAAAAACAAAATAAAATAATTTAAAAAAATATATATTTAATCATACTGTTATATTTTAAGAGTAATGTTAGGAATCATGAAAAAAATGTCATGAAGATAATCATGAAAGATTCTTCATCTTTGGATTACACATACAATAAAAACTACATACTAATTAAAAAATAAAAAATCTTCATAATATATTTTATGATATTTTTTTTTTATAATCCCTAATATTACTCATATTTTAAAGATAAACCTATTTGATTGATACAAAGTTGGATTATTTACCAATAAATCCCACTTCACAAACTGTTATACCAATTAGTCCCACTTTTATTCTTTTGTTTCATTTAGTCCTGCTGGTGGGGAGATTTGGTCCTTTTCGATTTTATTTTCCATTTTTGGTTTCACTATGTGGACGTTTGTGCCCTTGTGGTAATTGGGAAGTGTTTTGCAGAACCATTTCTTGTTTGGAAACATTGCAGTTTTGGTTTGGCTAATTTGAATGATACATTCAAATACATTTCAGTCATTGACAATTAGAGTTTTGTGAATTTTAATATGGTGTTTTTGGTGTCAGCTGTGTGACACACTGGTTGGTTGTGTATGGGATAAGCAACAAAAGAAATTGTGTTAGTTGGACAGTGATGGTTGGAACCACGTATAGTGGTAAACAATGATTCCTTTGTAGGATTAGGTATGTGTAGGTATGTGTGGGTTGGGCTTTATATATTGTTTACACTACAGGGGCATTAAAGGGATATGTTTTTGTTTATGTGTGTCTGGTGTGGTAGTTTTGTTGAGTTCATGGGCCATGGTTTGACTTGGGGTAATTGAATTTGTTTGGGTTTTTTTATTGTTTTTTTTGTGTTGTTGGTTTGTGAGGTGGTGTGTGATGTGTATGGGAATTAGCTGGCAAATAAGTTGTGATAGTGGGACATTGATTGTGAAGGCCACATATAGTGGTAAACAATGATTTGGTAGTGTATGTTGTGGGCTGGTTGGTTATGTGTATGTGAATAAGTGCTCCAATTGGTTGTGTTAGTGTGACATGGATGGTTGGGGTCACATGTAGTCAATTGGGTTGTGTGCCTTGTGTCAACTACCAAACACACCAGCTAAGCCCAAAACCTTCTTATGCACTTTGACCTTTTGTGACACCCCTTCTATGTATCACGTGCAACACACCCACACATCCCTTTCTTTTTTACCCCCACTAACCCACCTGTAACTGATCTACTAATATGTAAATGAGGGCGTTAACGTCTTTCAAAAAACCCCAGGACTAAATAGTTCATTAGAAAAAAAATGAGACTAATTGGATTATAAGATCAAATTTTAAGATTTATTAGTAAATCTCCCTAAAAAATTATTGTAAAAAGATTAGTAACTTTTTATCAACAACTTTAATTGGTCCCAATAAACTACCTCATACATTATTTTATTTTATTTTCATTGTTTTGATTCATTCTCCACTCCACAACCACACTACACACACTCTCTCTCTCTCTCTCTCTCTCTCTGGATCGGATCGATCGATCGAATCCCTGATGCTGTTTGGTTGGAATTTGACGAGTTATTTGGAAAAATAAATAAAAAAGGTACCTATTTATATTTCGATTTTAAGGTAAAATATTTGTAACCATAAACTCATGAATGTTTACAGGAACACATTCTACAATGAGCTTAACTATGTTTCTGTTATTGTTATGGTTTTGCTCCGTCAAATTCCTTACAAACTGTTGATCTCTCTCTTTCTGTGTGTTTTGTTTTGTGTTTTTCTCTTGCGATTGTGGCTATTGAGTTGGATCTGGTTCCATTCTCTAGCATTTGATCTCCTTCCCAATTTTACTTGAATATTCAGAATGTTTGAATAAGTGATATTTGTTTCATTCAATAGATCTGATGAATCTTAGGATATTAATATGATTGGATTTTAAAGCAATATCTTGCTATATCACAAAATTTTTTATTTTATTTTTTTACAGATTGTTAATCTGTGGTACAATGCTGAAAAGACTATTGGGATCAACTCATTGTTAAAACTGCTTGATTATTGTATGCATATAAGTTGTTTGATGAAATGCGTATATGAGTTGTCCATTTGGACCTAGTTATTATATGGTCTCTGAAAGATCATATTAGGTCATTTGGCACTGGTCATGGATCTTTTCCTAATCCTTTTGATGGGTCGGAGATGCGTGGTGATGATGATATGCAGTCTTTCTTTGTTTAATATGTGTGAACTGAAACTGTGATTATGATTCCACTTTGATGAACCTTGTTAGTATTGTTTGTGTGTTCATGAAAGACAGCATTTTGTGCAATGAGCATTGGGAAATTTTATGAATTGGAGTGCAGTATATGCACAACATTGTGGCATTTTAGGCCTCGAAGGTTAACTTAGCTAATTTGAGAAGACTATGTGACATTACATACAAGATGGTTATAATAAAAATGAAATTACAAAACACAATTTTCTTTATTTTTTTATTGTTATCTTTAGTGAACTTTATTAAAATTTCGTGTATTTTTATTTTTTAATTTTTATTTTTAAGACATTCTAATCTAGAAGGATCTAAAATTAAACAATATCAAAAGAAATTTAAAAATTCACAAATAAAAAGAAATTGAAAAAATATGTGACTAATTCCCAAATAGCCACAACAATTGGATACTATTAGCTATTGGCATGGATATCTTAAATTTGTTTGCCAAAATGAAAGCAGATTTTGATCCTTTTAATTACATGAATGAAAATGAAAATCTCTGTTTAAAATAGAGGTTTTCTTAAGCTATTGAAGTGCAAAACTATTCTCACCTTTTCTTTTAAACATAACACAAACAAAGTAATAAGCTATTAACATTTTTATTAGTGAAGCTTTCTGGTAATTCTGGCCAGTTAGAGGTTTTTGTCCAGTTTGCATGTTTTTGGGTTTTTTAGGTTTCCAAGTTGATTGTCATAGTTCAAGTGTGTCTGGATTAGTTCAAGTGTGTCTGGCTTAGGTTTTTTTTTTGATTTTTTTTTTATTTTAAAAAGTTTTATGAACTACCTCCTTTTGATCTCTGCCTGGGAGTGAGTGGGAGTGGGTTGGGTTGGTTCGGTTTGGGTTAAACTTGTTGGATAGTTTGACCTATATTGTTGTGCTTATTTCCTAGTAACTTAAAGCCATTTTCATTTTGTGGCATTCTGATCTGCCATTTGAGATTATATAAAGCCAAATTTCTCCTGCCTGCTTCAACCTTACAATCTCCTTTGTATAACATGCCATGTACTAGTTTACATCATGATGTTTCTTTTTCTTTGGAATCCCTGACTTGCTCCTAAGTGCATATGTGGAAATCATTTTAGTTTTATTTTGATTGTCTTTTTTTTATTGTAGATGTAGAGTTTTGCAGTATAAATGAGACAACTTTAAATTTCTTCTTCGGCCCATTGAAGCTCTGATTTCAGGCAGGTTCTGGCTAGGTATATACATGGTGAATTGACTCAACAGTCAACACTCCTTTGTGCACTCCAAACCATTTTTGCCACCCCTACATGGATGAGGGAACATACATAATACACTGGATGGATTACACAGATTAATTGGGTTTTCATAAAAACCCTAATATGTGTTCACAAGATTAATATAAATTCGTAACAATATTAATAATACTAATATGTGTTCAAAGGGTTTTTTACATGTGTAGTACAAAATTATTGTTTGCTGTTTCCTGCACTTTTAGATGTCTGTGAACTATTTTATTTGATGTTCTTTGCTTGAGTGAAGTCATTTTACTTGATAATTTGTGTCTAGGTTGGAAATGCTGAAGCTTTAAATTGTTATTATGCACATGGAGAGCAGAATCCAAATTTTCAGAGGCGTAGCTATTGGGTGTTGGATCAGTGAGTGCACTTTGCGTTTCATAGCTGACAGTTATTTTTTATTCATTAAAGCTTGTTTTCCGAAACCATTGTTTCAGAGGCTAGTAGTTGTAAGAGTTGAGACTCAGTAATCAAACTCACAGTATCAGTCAATACTATACTTGCCTATAATTTTCTACACTCTGTAGTCTTTATATGTGTAATAAATAACAGATAACAATCATTTTTGTCACTTATCTCAGAGTTAATTCACTTATTCTCCCCCCTCCAATTTCATTTCATTTCATTTTTTTTCTTCTTTCTACTTTTATTTATTTATTTATTTCGGATTTTGGCAGGGCACGTGAGCACATTGTTCTTCATTATAGAGATATTAATGAGGTAAGTTCCTGACAAGGCAGATCTCGTGACAATTATACTTGCTTGTACCTCATAATGTCCTTACCAGTACCTTTTAACCTAGTTTTTCATCACAAAAATGCTAATTCTTCTTTATTTCCAACTTAATGTCCATGGCTTAAATTGTTCATTGTAAGTAGTGTTTTTTGTATTTCATTCTTGCACTCTGTTTTAAACTTTCTGGTCCATAAATTAACCGTCTTCATTGGAGACTTAATAATTTATACGTGTAAAAGATTTTTGGTAACTGCTTCTTGACCATTAATGTAATATGGCCAAGATGGATTGGTCTGTAAATCATTATTGAATGGGCACTTAAAATTGCCACTCTTCCCGTGGACATAACTTTAGCATTGCTATATATATATAATACTCAATTGATGAAATTAAGAACAGCAAGAAGCAATGTTCTGTTCCTCTGCAGTCTACTAACTTTCCCTTTTTCTTTTGCCTGTTCTTTAGTTTTCTTTACTTATTTCATTTGTAGTAAAAATATTTGTGTCTGCAACTGTTCCAGCACAATGATACATATTCTGCACTAAAGCTGAAGGAGAGGCGCTGGTCATCAAGTCAAATGGTAGTAATGGGCTTCTAACATGCTACATCTGTCCTAGCAGCATTTTCTGTCCTGGTGATAAATTACTTGTTCCATCATTGGTATCTGCTGCGAGGGCAGGGAAATCGCAGGTAACCAAGTTTTTTGTCCATTTAATTTCTCATGTTGTGACTGCCTTACATATTGGTTTTATAATGTTCTAGAAATTCATGTGTTTCATTCAATATCAAGTTGGTGGATAGCTAGGTTCTTAATCATTTGAATCCATATAATTAATAAATGACATAATGTACGTGTTCTTTCACGTAGGGCATGAAAAATTGAGTATTTGTGCTGCATGCATTCTCTCTTTCTGTAAAACACTAAACCAGTTACTAACTGAAAACATTTGTATTTCATATGTTTTTGTGATCTTACTTTTCAATTTTATTGGTATTGTCCTTTGTACACTCTTGAATTCTAACATTTATTTACCAGTAGTTTGGTAGTCGTACCACCTCCAAAGGAGAGGTGCATAATTATGTGTGCATAGATATCCAACTTACAAAGAAAAAAAGGAAAGAATTTAACATTCGTTTTCTTTGTTTTTATTTAAAATGAGCAGTTTCTTATTGGTAATGGAAAGAACATGTACGATTTCACTTATGTTGAAAACGTGGCACGTGCCCATATATGTGCTGAACGAGCTCTTGCATCGGAGGCGACAGTTGCAGAGAGAACTGCAGGGGAGGTAATATTTAAATTCATTTTTTAAGTTCTGCTACAGGTTGGAAATTATTTAGTTACTGAACCGAATTTTAGCTGTGCCAATGTCTAATTCTCTCTCTCTCTCTCTCTCTATATATATATATAAGTAGAGCAATCTATCTATACTATATATTAAGCAAAAGGGGGTTTTAACCCCAATGCCTGTGGGAGCTACAATCTCCTAATCCTAATTTTCTAATTTTTTGATTTAAAAAAAAAAAACCTCTGCATTTATTAACTTCTTCCAACCCACAATCCCTTTTGACTTCTCTCATAATTATTGCAACACCCTTTTCAATTTCTCCCATACACTATGGTTACATACAAAAATAAAATAAAAAAGATAAGAATTTAGCTATAGATCTCAAAAAGATATAACATCTAAATTTGAATTATGATTTAATAATATAATTATGTATTTTTTTTATGTATATCTATCAAAATTTTAAATCACTTAATGGGACAAATTAATTAATTTTTCAAAATTATTGATTTTTAATTTACAAAATAGATTAAAAAAAACTATTGACTGATTTTTTATTTAATAACAAAAATATTTCATAATCTCTCCCTCCTAATCTCTCACAAATTTTCAAAAAAAAATATTAAAACTTGCAATCCTTTTCTCTTTCCCAAAAAATCAAATAATATTTTTTATTAAAGTTGTAGATATTTACCTATATTTTATATATTATATTATAACATAACAAAAAAAACCAAAAACAAAAAAAAAAAAAATCTTTAAAGTTTTTCTAAATAAACTTTAAATCAATAAAACTCACATGTCTATCACATATCTAACTCACATCATAACTTACCTAAATAATAATAATTAAAAACAAATGGAAACCACAGATAAATTAAATTAAAAAAAAAAAAAGATACCCTAATAGAAACCACACAAAAATAAAAATAAAAATAAAAATAAAAAAGATATATCTATACTATATATTAAGCAAAAGGGGATTTTTAACCCCCAAGGCCTGTGGGTGCTTCAATATCCTAATATGAATTTTCTAAATTTTTTATTTAAAAAAAAAAACTTAGCATTTATTGATTTGGTCAAAATCCCCTGATCAGTATTTATTAACTTTTTTCAATCCACATGTCTTTCCACATGCCTGCATTTATTGATTTAGTCAAAATTCTCTGATCAGCATTTAAAATCCCCTCATACAAATAATTATAGATACAATCTGTGTAAAATTACTGTAATACCCTTTTCAATTTCTCTCATATACTATAGTTTAGTGATAAGATTGTTAAATTATTTTTACAAAAAATCTTAAAAAATATAATTTTTATATTAAAAAAAATTAAAATAAATATAAATATTTATAATTATTCCGTGCATAGCACGGGTGATAGGCTAGTTTATTAATAATAAAAAGGAACATGGCATAGTCAAGCTTTGTTATGTAATTTGCCCATAAGTTGGTCGATGACATTTTTTGAATTTGAAGGGCTTTAATTGACAAATTTACAATATCATGTTGGTTTTGCAGGCATATTTTGTAACTAATATGGAGCCAATCAAGTTTTGAGAGTTTGGTTCACTTGTTCTTGAAGGTCTTGGCTATGAAAGGTACTCTCATCTGTGTAGGCAGCTTTGTCCCAAGTTTCCTAAGTTGTCCTACATTAGAAGAAGGTAATTTGGTGTATTGAAGCATTTTTGTATGGTCTATTATCACTATTATTTACTCTGCACATAAATATATGCTTGCTTTGGCTTTAAATGTCTACAAGTTATATTTCCTTTACTTTGTCTCATTGTCTTGCTAATGTTGTGGTCATGATGTGGCAGATTGAAATTTAAATGTGCACTTTGAAGGCTTGGGAGCTCTTTGCGAGATTTTGAATGCCATTTCAATGAAGTCCTTGAGAAGAAGATGTGATGGATGAATTGTTCTGTTTTGTAGGTAGATATAATTACAATTTACAATATATTCATTGAATAGTTGAATGCTATAAACAATGCTTATGGCACTAGTCTTATAAATTGGAAATGATGCTTTTGAAATCTCTATCAGTTTATGATATATAATCAAATATTACGTATTAATGAATCAAAACATGATATTTGTTTGTCATTGAAATATCTTTTACTTAAGTCTCTTTGAATGCGAGGAACATGGTGTTTGTTTGTTTGTTTTTTTATTTTTTATTTTTTTGGGTGTTGAATTTTAATTAGGAGATAAACAAATGGTCTGGTGATATGTTTAATATTTTCTATTTGATTGTTAAGAAATTAAGTAAGGAATATGAGTTTCCGTTGAAACTAGTATTTTTAGAGTAATTATTACAAAATCAAAAAGCAAAAAAAAAAAAAAAAAAATATATATATATATATATTATCAAACTTTTAGAGACTAATTTTAGTTGTTTGAAAAAAAACATTATAACTTTTGCAGATCACTTTTAGTTGTCTAGAAAACTAAAACTTTTAGACACAATTTCCACTTGTCTAAAAAACTGAACACTACAACAAAACTAACTATTTACGGCATCATGTTTACGACATGCATTAAATGCATGTCGTAGTTAGTACATTCTACGGCATTTTTTTTTTGCAAGCCGTTAATGTTTTGTCAATAATAGGATATATACCATGTAAGTCGTTGATTCATATATTTATAGCATACAAAAGTATGCCGTAAAAAATGTATGTTTTTGCGACTTACAAAAATATGTCGTAAAATATTTGCATTTAAAACGACATACATTTCATGTTGTAAAATATTATAACTTTACACGGCATACATTAACATGTCGTGAAAACTTCTGCAAAATAAATAAATAAATAATCAGAATTTTTTTTATGGCATGCAAAAGCATGCCGTAAAAAATGTATATTTTCACGGCATACAAAAATATGTCATAAAATATTTGTACTTAAGATGACATATATTTCATGTCGTAAACTATTTTAACTTTACACGGCATGCATTAACATGCCGTGAAAACATATATTTATGGCATGCAAAAATATGTCATAAAATAATTACACTTAAGACAACATACATTTCATATCGTAAACTATTTTAATTTTACACAGCATGCATTAGCATGCCGTGAAAACTTCTACTAAAAAATATTTTAATCCGATTTTTTATGACATACAAAAGTATGCCGTAAAAAAAAAAAATATTTTTACAGCATACAAATATTTTCATTTAAGACGACATATATTTTATGTTGTAAAATATTATATCCTTCCACGACATACATTAGCATGTCGTGAAAACTTCTACCAAAAAAATTTTCAATCTAATATTTTTTTTTTAACATTGAAAAAAAAAACTAACAATTTCCAACCCTGGGTGGGTTTAGTGTTATGTTTTCATCACTGTATTCAAATCGGATTACGAACTCACCGATAAAACCCAACCCCTCTCTCTTCTTCACTTTACCTCCTCATCCTCCTCTTTCAAAACCCTAGAAAACGAAACAGACCTTCAAATCCCTTGATAGATCTTCATACATTGCTTGCATTTGAGATGAAAGTCACACAGATTTTGCATTCATACGTCTCTCACTCTCTCTCTCTCTTCATCGGCGTTTCACACAAACGCACGAACACCACCACCGACCACGACCAACCGTTGTCACTCCGAGCTTGGAGTTCAATTCTGATTGTAAGCCCCATCCACGGATTCGATTAATTCGGTGTTTGCATATCTATTCGATTAATTCGATTCTAAGCCTTGAATTTATGTGTACCAATTCTCCTCTCTCATCTCTCTTTGATTTTGATTTCTAGGGTTTCCTGCCCTTATTGAATGTGTTTTCACTTCTGTGATTGCTCGTTTTGGGATTGAACAAAAAGGTCCTCTTCGCGATCGCTTCAGTCAATGTCTACTTCGCAGAACGTTTTCACGGTACCTTCTCTCTCTCTAGCTCCTATTTTTTTGTTCTTACATGCTGATTTTCGCTTGCATTTCGAGATTCCTATGATTTTGCGGTGGTTTAGTGTAATGAGTTGATGTTGAATTTGGTATTCCTTGCCGAAGATTGACATTATGTTTATGCTTGTGTTGTCAATCTGATGATTTTGCGGTGGTCTCAACCATGTTTTCTGGTCCATGGACTTTTGTGAAAAGAAAACAATCATTTAAAGCTATTGAATCATTAGAACATTCAGGTCTCTTCACTGATTAATATATCAGAGTTTTCTAAGAGCCCTTAGCCTAATGTCTACTATCCATGTTCTCTTTCATGTAATGTTGTCACCCATTAGACCGCTCTTTGAGCAGGCTACGAGAAGGAGCCTCTTGGAATTTTTACATTTTTTTAGAAATCACTGAGTACTCCACTCAAGCTCTTTTCGAGCTAGAGACATAAGATGTTCGTTTTTTTCCATTTCATTTTATTTTGGATGAGCATAGACGGGGATGAAATTTTGTTTTGAAACTTAGATTTGGAATTAAGTACGAATTTCCAAATTTCAGGAAGTATGTTGTCTATTGACAATATTTAGCTCTGTTTCTAATCAGTTGATGAGGGAGTCTGTTTTGCCAGAAATCTGTTGCATTTTAAAGAGTCCTTTTAGAAACAAATTCAAACATGGCAATGTTAGCTGTGTGACCATTAAATTTGTACATAAATAATACTCACTAGCTGAGGATTATGCTTATTAACAGGTCAGAACTCGCTGAGTTGTATAAGCCATTACACGATCCACTAATTATAAGATGCATGGAGATCTTGGATTTGGACAAGGATCTTACAACTCAAGGAGGTAGGACAACTTCTACAGCAAGAAATATTTGGGCTAAAATTTTTCCAAAGCCTCGAAGATGTTGGCTACCAACTGGTTGCTTGGTAAAACATTGAGATGTGATATTGAAATATTTCCTTTTGTTCTAATTCAAGTTTACTTATTGCAAAATTCACTTCCTCAAACATTCAGAAACTTCTAGAAGTTCCTGCCAAAGATGTCTTTGATTGAATCAAATTTCAGTTTCCTTCATGATGTGAAAGTACAAGGTGAAAGAGCTCCATTGGTTTCAACCAAGGTACATTCTTTCCATGTCTTCGAGTAATTTTGCTGTACTGCCTCATGTTGTTTTTTTTATTTATTTTATTTTTTTTTTGTTTTTTAAATTTTGAATGCTTGCCCTAAATAATCTAACATAAGTGTCCTGCATGGTGAATGCAGCAGTGTAATTCAATTAGGACTTAATGCTGTCACATTAATATGAAAACATGTAAGATGCTGCTCCATAACGAATAAAAGGGTACTGTGTTCAATTTTGTGCCCTTTATGTGCCCATGTGACGTTTTGATTGCTAGGTGGTAATTGATGAACCGGTAATGAAGTCATCCAAATCATCTTATTTGACCATTGACAATTTGCTTAGTTTATCGTTTTTAAATTGTAGGCAAGCTTGTCAAATATGATTAACAGTCTGACCAGTTTTTGTGCCATTGTTTAACTTTTTTCTCTGCAGAACAGTGGCAGCAGTTCATATTACAACAGTTATCTAAATGCAAAGGTACAACTCTATCTCCTGTGTGTGTGTTTGTGTGTGTGTGTGTGTGTGTGTGGGTGAGAGAGAGAGAGAGAGAGAGAGAGAGAGGTACTGAATACTTAAGCTTTTCATTTTGCAACTAGCTATTAGTTTTGTTCTAACTTTGCTATTAGTTTCTGACAAGTTCAAAACTCCACTAGCTGTTAGTTTTGTTCTAACTTTGCCCATTCTCATTGAGATACTTAAAATGCTCGTTCTTCCTAGCATATCAATATCACTTATGGCTTTGTTTCCAGCTTCTTTATTGGTTTAATCAACTACAAAAATTAAATAAAAGAGCATATCATAGTTCAAACTACCACTTGAGTATGCCATTTTCATACTCTAATCATAGTAGTAGAAAAATCCATTAAGACATTCCACATGTGGTACATTTCATGAGAAAAATTCCTATAATATCAATGTTCAAAATTTATGTAATTGCGTTTGAAACATTCAATAACTACAAGTTTTGTTGCACCTTGAAAACTGAAATTGAGCCATCATATTTCGTTAAAATTATTCATTCAACCATTTTTCTCAACTGTGTGGTAAATTCTATGATGGAAATTGAGAAAGTTCAATGACAACTTTGTAATTTAAATGTAAAAACTATTAAACCTACATGGAATCAGAATTAAAAAAAATAGGATTATAGATAATCAATTCTCATTACAACATCATTTATTAGATCAGAGAAGAGATCAATACAAGAAGTTAGAGTCTGTATGAGAAGCTTGTAAAACATATAAAAAGGCTGAAATAAGCATTCCCATCCTCAGAAGTCAGCCCTCTAAGTTAGATCTGTCATCTATATTATAGAACATAGATAGCAACTCCGTTCTTAACCAGATACCCACTCTTGAGGCAGAGAGGAGAAAAAGCAAGCTAAAATAGAGTAGGGATTCCATGTTACAAGTTAAAATAGAGTTTGTTTCTCTCTCCTTGTATGATGCTTCCATGTTGTGGTGTAAGATTCTGCTTGGCATTTCATTAGGATGAGTTCATAAATAAAAGTTGTCTATTTGTTTTTCAAGGAGTAGGGATTCTGGGTAATAATAATTATGAAGTATCACCTTGTAGAACTCGAAATTGTCTCATAAATACTGTTATGAGCTATTTAAGAATGTCTCATGTCTTAATGAATTTCCTTTGATATACTTGCATATTTGGATCCACAGGACTTGGTATAAAATGATTTTGGCAAAATTGATGTTCACATTTTGATGTTCACATTTTACATGGGTTCTCTGTTTTAAGTCCATTCATGACTTTAAATTGTAGTTTTAAGATCAATTGAAATTTAAATCATAAAATAAAAAGTGTTGCCAATTGACAGAGAAGGTTGATTTTGGCTTTGGTCATACTTCTTAATCTCAAAAGGTGAATTGGAAATTCCTACGAAATTGATCTCAAACTTGCTTGGAGATTATAAAGCCTTGCAGATTTCTGGCTTTTATAACCACACAATGTTAGTGAAAATTTTTATTCTCTTTGTTAAAGTAGCATTATTCAATGTAAAATTGTATGAATCGATATAGAAGTCAAGTGTTCTTTATCCACTATTAAAATTGTGTGTTTAAAATTCATGTTCTATTTTTTCATCAAATCTCTAGTCAAAATGTATAAGTTCATAGATGTGGGAGGTAAGTAAATATTCTCTAGTAGTTGAGATGTCTTGATGTAATTAACCTTATTACATTGTTTTGTTTGTAGTTCTCTCAAATGTGCTCTTCATTATTTTGCTAATAGGGTTCTTTTCACTGATATAGACCTGCCAGGTCCAAGCACTGCAGCATTTGTGATCGCTGTGTCGCTCGGTTTGACCATCATTGTGGATGGATGGTTTGATTTTATCTTATTCCTTATTCCTTTTTTTTTCCCATTTGTAAAAAATTTGGATGTTTTTGGTGGTCTGAATTATCAAATATCAGTATGTTCCATTTCTCATTATAGTTCTCGTTCTTATTTGTCATTGCTGCAGAATAATTGCATAGGGGAGAGGAACACTAGATACTTCATGGCTTTTCTTCTTTGGTGAGTAACCACACTTCATATTATAACCAAGTAAAATAGGTTTCTAGTGACCTTGTTTTTGGCTATGTTCTTTTATGCTTATGCTTCAAAATACACTATGTTCAGGGTCGCATCATTTTATACTAACACATACAACTACTTCATATCTAATAAAAAAGTGAAACTTAATGTGTGTGAAACAAATTAATACATGTGTTAGATCACATGCTATCTATGTAGTTTTGACTTAAAAGTTACAATCAGGGCTCTCTGTCATCTAGTTTCCATTTGTGGGAATATTTTGTGGAAGTTTATAGAAGTGTGGAGGAAAAATGTGTAGCAGTATAGTGTCATAGGGGACTAACTTCCTGGAATGAGGAGGCCAACACCTACATAATTACTTGTGTTTATATATGTAAGTGCAGACATGTTAGTTTTTTAAATCTTCTATATCTACATTCGATTTTGGTCAATTGTAGGGGTCTCAATAGTAGTATTCCCATTGCAGTGGAGACTAAAATCCAACATTGTGATTGCGCGTTGTATTTGCTCTATGGCAATGAATCAGTCTCAACCTGGAGTCTTCCAGCATGAATGCTGCATCTACTTCAATCTTTGGTCCTATTTATATTTAAGTTGTTCTGCAGGCATTTTCTCCTTTGCTTATATGGAACAGTAGCCATTGCGTTGGTTCTTGCAGGTCGAGTGAAGGAACTAAAAGTTGTCTATATTTTAACAGGTAAATTTGTTTGTCCGTGACATTTCCTAGTTGGTTTGCATGTGAGAGGCTGAATGTCAGTATCTCTTACATACTATACTTTCTGCAGTTTATTACGGGATTGAAAATTCATTCCGCAGTTTGGCTCCACATGTTGTACAGGTGAGTACTTGTATGTACATTTTATATCTATTTGACTTTGTTGTTGTGAAGAGTTAGTGTTTTAGTTGTGGCCTATGGTTTGAGTTTGGAGAGAATTAGTTTTAATAGTATTTTGCAAGAAAAAGAAAAAGAAAAATACCATGTGCTTGGGAAAAAGAAAAAAAAAAAAATGAATTGACAGAAAATGATTATTTGTGCAACAATCTACAAATGATTATTGATGTAATGGCTGTTTTTTCTTTAAGAGGACATCTGTCCTCTTTCTATTTTTCCTTTTATTCATCAATTAAACTCCTTTTGTTGCTGGTCAGAAAATAAAATTAAATGAAATAATAACGCCCACAGTTTATGGTCATCAAAGCACCCACATTTAACTTCTTGTGCAGGTTCATTTTTAACAATTTTCCATGATGTCTTGCCCCTACTCTTCCATGAGCTGGTTTTCGTCTTTGGTCTATTCCAAATATTGTTGGCAAAGACCATTGGAAATTTGAATGGGTTGCATCAAGTTGTTGAGGTGGAGTAAGATAGTCTCCTTTTTTTTTCATTCCTTTTTTGATAAAGGAAATTATTTTAGAAAGCTGTTGAGGTGGAGTAAGATGGTCTATTCCAAATATTGTTGGCAAAGACCATTGGAAATTTGGATATTTTTTTTGATTTGTATGTTTGAGGTTGTTATCAGCTTGATATGATAGAAGTTGAGGATAAAAGTTAGTATGCAGTTTGTTTGGTGTATGGATATTAGATTTTTTTACTTACTTCATAGTTGCTGCTTCTGCTTGGTTTGTAACAGGTTGCATTTTATAAGCTATTGTTTACATACGGTTAGGCAAGGTCATGTTTCTATATATATATATTATATTAAAAACAACTTTCTACGGCATGCAAAATTATGCCGTGAAAAGTGTAATGATTTATGGCATGTAAGAAAATGTCGTAGAAGATTATATACGACATACAAGGCATGTCATAAATATATTAAAAATGACCTTCTACGGCATACAAAATTATGTTGTGAAAAGTGATGATTTATGACATGCAAGAAAATGTTGTAAAATACTATACACGGCATACAAAGTATGCCATAAATATATTAAAAATAATCTTCTACGGCATGCAAAATTATGTCATGGAAAGTATGATGATTTATGACATGATAAAAATGTCGTAAAAAGTTATATACGACATACAAAGTATGTCATTAATGTTTAATTTATTACTTTTTACAACTTTACCTGCATGCCGTAAATGACGCTCAACTTTCCACGGCATTTCATATAACAGCATTTGTGTGCATGCTGTGAAAGAGTTTTTACGGCATGCATTGCAAGCCGTAAAAAGTCAATTTTGTTGTAGTGGAAACTTTTAGAAACTAATTTGAGTTGTCTCAAAAGCTAAATTTTGTCTCCATAAATACTCAGCATAATAGACTTTTAGAGACAAATTTTTATTGTCTCAAAATCAAAACTTTTTACAACCACATATTTTTGTCTCTAAAAATCTATTTATAGTGACAAATGTAAAATTTTGTCTCTAAAAGTCAAATTTTGACTTTTCTAGACGGACCATTTGGGACAAATTTTGCGACGGACAAAATTAGTTGGCTAAAGTTTTTTTTCCAGCAAATATTGCATTTTTAGGGAC
This sequence comes from Camellia japonica, assembly GCA_030407325.1. NCBI lineage: Eukaryota > Viridiplantae > Streptophyta > Magnoliopsida > Ericales > Theaceae > Camellia > Camellia japonica. Next base: position 11,877 of record JAPPVO010006130.1, on the reverse strand, counting down.
GAAATAAATTTATTCTTAAAAAGCTGATTTCTTATAGTGTAGTAACTTATCTTCTAATGTTTAAAGAATTTAAATATAAAAATATTTAAATATAATATTTTGGTTGGTTCAAATTGTATCAATGTAAAAATTTTCAAAACTAAAACAAATTGTACATTATGAAAAACAAACGAAAAATCAAAATTTCACACTAAACAAGGCTTGATGTAAATATTTTGTCGGCTCTTTAGATGATTTTTTAAATTTTTTTTTTTTATTCATGGGGTCATTGGATAAAGAGGATATTTATTTTTATTTTTCTATTTTTATTTTATTTCATTTAGATAGATTTTTAAAAATTTGAAGGACACATTTTGACACATCTTGAAAAGGACAGTAACCATTTTATGTCATTTACTGAATAATTATAAGCCTTTTACCTGAATGCTACCATATAAATGCTTTGTCATTCCTGCTTTTCTCTAAAGTCCATAATGTTGCATAGAAGATTGCCTCCCAAATAATTTTTTCCAACTTTCAATTTTTCAAACCAGTATAGCACAAGACCTTATGAGGGAACAAGAACTAACCATTTAATTTTTTTGAGTTCAACTTCTTAAAATCTCATTCTATACCGGCTCGTAATGCAAAGAAGTCAAGTTCTAACACATTTTAAAAATAATTATATAAATAAGTCACACGTTTGGCCACTTGTATTGTAGTCCTATCCACACTAGATATAGACTAATGTTCTTCCAAATGAGACTCTTACTCACAACTTTGCCTCCATTGACCTCTCCCTCATAAGGACTTGATAGTAAATTCATTGACCTCTCCCTCATAAGGACTTGATAGTAAATTCCTTCCAAGTTACTTTGCAGCTCCTAATAGGCCAAAGATTCCATGATTGAGTCCGGATCTTCTAGAATGATGATTTTTTTGGGGGGTAAGGTTAAGGTTTGGGAGTTGAAAGTTGGAATGATTATTGTACCCACGACTTCTAACTTCTGTAGAATTAAATCTAGCCATCCAAAAAAAAAAAAAAAAAAAAATCACTACAGGATCATTTTAGGAAAAATCACTCACCGTGATTTTGATCTGTATATCCATATGGCAGAAGAACCTCAAAAATACCTCCTTATGAGCTTTCCCATCTACCCAAACATCATTCCAAAGCTTTGTTGAAGAACCACATCCAACCTTAATTGATAACCCTCCCAGCAAGACATTCCAAAATTTCGAAAATGAGGCGATCTAAGGAGAGAATTGGCTTTCCATACCTTGGACAATTTTCATTGATCTGAACAGTTACGAAACCAAACAACCATCTGGTAATCCTATCTTTTCCACACATAATTTCTTTCCAGTCCAAACCTCCACCAATATTTTTTATTTTTACTTTTTTTTTTTGTAGTCACAGAGCTCCATCTTAAAATGATGTAATTTCCTTCATCTTCATTGTCACCCTTCAAAAAACATTTTTCAAATTTTCTCAAGAGCCTTTGTCATACTTGCAGGAATTCTGAATCAAGACACGACATGAATTGAATGTGGATGATGCAATTATTACACCTGGTTTTGTTCGTAGTGCAACTGGGGCAGATTTTGAAAGGCCTCATGTTAATGTTGAGGTAGTGCTGGGAAAAGCCCAAGTGCTTGGGCCTATGTCAGGGAAAGCTCAAGTTGGTGGGCTTGTTAGTGGACCGGGTAATAAAGCAGAGGTAGATGATGTGGTGGGCCATGATCAGCCACTAAGGGGCCCAAATCAAAACCAGAATGGGAAAGGTGGGCTTTTGGTGGGTGATACAAGCAACTACATCAGGGGTTCTGTGTATCCTAGGTCACAAACTCAAGGAAATAGATAGAGGGCGGAGGAAATTATCAAGAACTGAAACAATTTTAGTTCGAAGAATGGCGAGGGGGCGAAGGTTTCGAGGATAAAAGGGTAATGCCAGCTGGGAGTTGTCACAGAGGTGCGTGGTGCCGGGCGGCTATGGTGGCTTTCTCTTCATCTTCCTTAACGGCCAATCAGAGGTGGTTGTTGGATGAAGCCGATGCAACGGTACAGCTGGGGGAACGTCTTGGGCTAGATTGTAGTGGGAAAGAATCAGAAGTGTTGGCTTAGTGTATGTAGTTGGAGTTGAAGGATGCGGAGCTTGTAGCAGGCTTGAGGGGGGGGGGGGAGGGAGGGGATGGTTTTTCCCTAAATCCCACACTTAGGTGGTTTTGGTGTTTTCTCAGTACTTACATGAAGATTTTGTCATGGAATATAAAGGGGGTTTGGTAGAGATAGGAAAATAAGGAAGATTAAGTCAGTATTGCGTGATCGTAGGGTAGATGTTGTTTTTTTCCAGGAAACAAAGAAAGCTGGAGTCTCTGAAACTTTTATCCTGTCGATTTGGCCTAGGGCTGAGATGGATTTCATGGTAATTGATCCTGATAGGCTTGCAGGTGGATTACTTTGTGTTTGGAACCCATTAGTGTTAGTTTGAGTAGTTGCTGTGGTGCTAGGAATTTTGTCCTGCTTTAAGGTACCATTCTTCCTGCTTTTGATTGCGTTCTAATGAATGTTTATGCTCCAAATGAGGTGTTGCATAGGAAATGTCTATGGGACACAATTATCAGATTAAAACTGCAGTTTGTGTTCCCTTGGTGTCTAGGGGGTGATTTTAACGAAATAAGGAATCTGGGGAAAAGAAAAGCGTGTTCTGTTAGGAGTCGAGGGATGAGGGAGTTTAACCAGTTCATTGAGTCAGTGGAAGTGTTTGATTTGCCAATGTTGGGGAGGAAGTTTACATGGTGTGATGCCTTAGAAGGGGATAAGTGGAGTAGAATTGATCAGTTTCTTATATCTCCGGAATGGTTGGGAGTGTTCAATTGTAAGGTGTGGGGGCTACCAAGAGTTGTCTCTGATCACTGTCCAATTATACTAATGAAAGATGATCCGGACTAGGGGCTAAGACCGTTTAAGTACATTAATGCTTAGACCCTGCATCCACAATTTTTCCAAGTAGTAAAAACATCATGGGAAGACTCTGTGGTCACTGGATGGGCAGGATATGTCATTCATTCTAAGCTGAGAGCCCTCAGAGCTAAACTGAAGGAGTGGAATATTCATGTGTTTGGCAATGTTAAGCAGAAACTTAAAAAAGTTAAGGATGAACTCCATTCGTTGGATCTGTGTGCGGAATCTAGGGAACTTAATGAAGCTGAATTGGCTAGAGCAAGATTGCTTAGAGATGAGGTTTGGAAGTAAAGCAAACGACTTGAATGGATGTGGTTACAGAAGTCTAGATTGTCATGGGCGTTAAAAGGTGATCATAATACTAAGTTCTTCCACATAGTGGCTACTGGTAGGCAGAGTAGGAACTTGTTAAACTCATTAGTAGTGAATGGCTCTCAGTGTGATGATCCGGTAACAATTAAAAGGGAAACGCCCAAGTTTTTCGCTACCTTGTTCAAGGAGGATTGAAAGGATAGGCCTTCATTGCATGGGCCATTTAGCACCATTGGGAGTGATGCTGTGGCTTTGGCAGTAGAAAATGAATTTTCAAAGGCGGAAGTTTGTAGGGCTATCAAGGAGTGTGATGGTAATAAAGCGCTGGGTCTGGATGGTTTTAAAAGGCAGAATGAAGGAAGTTCTACCTAGCGTGGTTAGAAGTGTACAATCAGCATTTCTGAAGGGTAGGAACATCTTGGATGGGGTTCTGATAGCCAATGAAGTCGTTGACTGGTGGAAAAGGAGCCATAAGCTAGGGGTCATGCTAAAACTTGATTTCCAAAAGGCGTACGACTCTGTAAATTGGGGATTTCTACTGCATATGCTGCAAATTTCGGATTCGGTTCTCGGTTCGTTGGGTGGATTAAGGAATGTGTTGCGTCGGCAAGAATATCAGTGTTGGTGAATGGGTCGCCAACGAATGAATTCTGCCCTGAAAGAGGCTTTGTCAGGGTGATCCACTGTCCCCTTTTTCTCTTTATTGTTGTGGTTAAGGCATTGAATATTTTAATGAGCAGAGCCAAGAATTTGGGCCTAATCAGAGGTGTGAAGATAGAAGCTGAAGAGGAGGTTTTATCGCATTTACAGTTTGCTAATGACACAGTGATATTCTGTGAAGCTGACAGGGGTGAGATTCTGACAATCAAAAGAATTCTTCGGTGTTTTGAGTTAATGTCTGGGCTCAAAATTAATTTCCATAAAAGTCATATTTGTGGGATAGATGTGCAAGACAGTGTAGTGGAGGGCTTCGCTGGCAGTTTAAGATGCAAGAGTAAAAAACTTCCTTTCACATATTTAGGACTACCTTTGGAGGCAAGTCCTAGTAGACTATCTACTTGGAAGCCAGTTATTGAAAAGTTCAAACTTAAGTTAGCATCATGGAAAAGAAAGCTTCTCTCATATGGGGATAGAGTTACCTTGATTAAAGCAGTGCCAAATAGTTTATCGGTATACTATCTCTCCTTATTTAAAATGCCAGAAGGTGTAGCAAAGGTACTGGATAGGGTGTAAGTAGCCTTCATATGGAGAGGTGCAGAGCTGAAACGGAAATTGCACATGGTCAAATGGGGAGAAATAACGAAAAACAAGCTTAATGGAGGCTTGGGTATCAAGGATATTAGAGAATTCAATGATTGCTTGCTAGCAAAATGGTGGTGGAGATTTGGTAAGGAGGACGATGCAATGTGGAATAACGTTTATGTGCTAAGTACGCATCATTGGGTGGGACCTGGTTTCCTTTTGTGGATGAGTTATATAGATTGTCCACTATGTGGGGGAGGGGGGGAATCTTAGCAGTGGCTAGTCATAATCCAGACCTGGGGAATTTTTATTTAGCAAATTGCTTGATAATCCCAGGGAATGGGCATTGTACGGGAAAGAAACAAACCTTCTCGTATAATCCTGTTGATCAAGATTGTGCTCCTCCAAACGATGTCGCTTTACTCCCTGAAAACACAAACGTAAGCTAGCCGGCGGGTGTGTGCCGGATACTTGTCCGATGCCTAAGTCAGCAAAATAGACAAATAGACAAAAAGCTCTGTGTATTCGAGAATCAAAGTTGTGTTACTTCTCCCTAGGTGATGTTATGAGCTTTTATAGGTTCCGCGTGGCACAATCCCAGTAGGACTCTTACTCCTCTATGTAGAGTCCTCCTTGGAATCATATTCCTTAAAGATAATGCTTATCCTTCAACACTCCTCTCACTGCTTGAACCAAGTGAGATGGTTTTACCATGGTTGGATTCCAATATGACCGAGGTAAGCATGGCCATGCTAAGCCGCAGAGTAGACCGAACTATCTAGTTCGATTCCTCCTTTCACTACTCTTACCTCGGTTTCTCCTGTACAAACCATGGCGTGCTTAGACCGAGCTAACAAGTAGCAAGGCTCTAACCGAGCTAACCACAGTACGCTATGACCAAGCTAACGCTGAGTATGGTGACCGAGCTAACTGCAAAGCTCTTTTGGACCGGACTAATTTCAAGGTTCTCTCGGACCGGGCTAACTTCAAGGCCTTTTTTACTCAACCCTTCTTACTACGGCCCACAACGACCCATTACCCAACTCGGCCAATTTAGATATAAATTACCCTCTCAATTGCCCCTTAATTCCATCTGCGCAGCATTATAGGGATTACCTGTTTAGTAGCCGAGCTAAAAATCTTTAGCCCTCCAACCAAGCTAAAAGCTTCAGGCTTTCCAACCGAGCTAAGTTCCTTTAGTATTCCAACTGGGATAAGTTCACACCGGATACCAATCTATCCGGTCAAAACCGTCTCTTCAATTGCTGTAACTGAATCGCTTCTTATTCCAAGGACACGTGGCAGTTTCTCATAGGCCCGGTGCAGCTGTCACGCCGTCTTCGTACTTCGTGTTTTTGAACAATCCCGCCTTTTTGTCCTTCCCTCTACACAAAAACAAACCCTTCGTTTTTGAATCAAACACTTCACTATTCATTTCCCTCTTTCTCTCTCTCTGAGCTTCCATCTCTTCCAACCTTGTTCTTGCAGACCTCGTGTTTGTTGCTGCTACTACCTCTATCTTCAGTGCTCTCTCCTTGAACTGGTAAGTGAATCTTCTTCATTTCTGTTGATTTCGCACCTCTTTTGCTGCACCAAGCATGTTTATTTGTATGTTTTTCAAAGCATACATCATTTTTGCTTCCATTTTCTGAAAAAAAAACCTTTGCAACACAACCACTGTCTATATGAATAACCTGGGAAATGATAATTTTGATCCAAAATCACTACTCAACCGAACTAGGATACTGTTTGCCATAGGTACGACCCAGGCTGGACTAAACAACTGGACTAAAACTTCATACCCTACATGTAGTTTTAATAGGCCCTACTTCTTTGCCGGGCTATCGAACTGCATTAAGTTTGCGCAATACCGCGCTAGAAAACCATAACCACTGACCGAACTAAAACTTGGAGCTAAAGCGGCTCCCTTAGTTAAAACTGAACTAAGAAGGCTACCCCAAAAATTCAACCGTGCCAGAGACCCTGCTCAAATCGAGCTAAGAATGATAGTAACCCAAGTAGCCGAGCTAAGACTTCATTTGTTTTTTCCTTTTTGCTTTTAGCATGGTCCATCGATCTGTGCTTAACACCTTTCTCTTTTTTCACCTTGCAGACTTAGGTTGCCAGACACTCCTTTGAATGCTCAACCAAGCTATTAGTGTCATATCACGACCGAGTTAACACTCATTTTAATTTATACATAATTAAAACCCTATGGGTAAATACAGATTTTTAGTAAGCACCCCAGGTGGTATGGCCGAGTTCCGCAAGGATTACTTTATTCCTGACGATGTTTATCTCACTTTAGCCGATCTAGATGCAACACCCTGGGGAAACCCTGGCTTTGTTCCCTTTACCCTCCTTTCCATCGTAGAAACCGGCCTAAGATTCCCCGTTCAACCCTTTCTTTGTGAATTCCTCAGACAAACCAACCTTTGCCCTACCCAACTCTCCACCAATTCTTATTGCATAATAAACGACATTGCCGAGCTAAACCGCCGGGCTGGCATTAATCTCGGTCTAGCCGAGCTCTTCCATCAATACTCCATAGGATCAGCTGAAGATGGCTGGGTGTACTACTTAAGAATAAGACGCCGTCGTGAAAAGATAATAAAAAATACCCCAGATAAAGATGTGAATGATGACGATTTTTTTGGGTATCTGGGAATTTTGAGGACCAACAAGCCCAGATCCCTGGTGACAGAATAAACTGGAACAAGGGTGTAGCTGGTAGGATTACCCCGGCTTGACTCCATGCTTATCTTTACTTCGGTTTTTTTATCTTGAACCGTACTAACTGTTGTCTTCCTTTATGCAGATTTGGACTTTCTCAAGTCCCAATACAGCTACCCCAACTTGAATGTACTTCGCGTCGCGCTGCGATACCCAAACAGAAGTTGGACCGAGCTACTGAATTTTGAGCCGACCTACCGATATAGCAGCAAACGAAAGTCCAAGGTAACTGACTTTTTATTGGAGGCCTCCTCTGAACCGGACCCAACCTTGCCTCAAATCAATCTCATCCCTTTACCGCTGAGCAAGAAATGGCCAAGAAAAGAGCCGTGAGAGCCCTTCTGACCGAGACAAACCAGCCTGAGGCACCACCAGCCAGTCAAACTCAAGAGACCGTGGTGGCCCTGCCTACCTATCAACCTTCAACATCTCGTGCAAGCAAGCGTGCTCGGACTTCTACTACCGAGCCACGCCTTGTTGATGAAGAAGAAACCATCCCCTCTCAATCCATTCCACCAAGCCCACAATCGGAGTGCTCGGACCGAGCTAGCTACTCCAAGTGGGTGCCAAAGCTCACTTTTCAGAACCGAGCTATCAAGGATTCTGACTCAGTGGTCTCAGAAAAAGACCACTTGATGGCATTCAACCTTGCCAAAGGCGTTTGCCTTCCAGCCGTCATGGAACATCACGATCACCTAACCGAGCTAAAGGCCATTCGCTCGGCCACAAAGTCAATGGTGCTTGTAAGTAGCTCTTTTGCTCGTCTTTCAAATTTTTACTACTTTTTGCTCAGTTTTACTTAAAAAGTTTCTTACCATCCTTTTGCAGGCCATACAGAAAAACCACATCGCTCACAAGCGAGTGTTGGAACTTCGAAAAACCACCAGGCAGGCTTTGGCCGAGGTACAAGAAAAAGCGGCCGAGGTAAAAGATGCCCAATAAAAGATAGCCGAGCTACAGACCGAGGTGGCTCGGCTCACCGGACTAGTTACCTCGGCTGAAGTTGATAAACAAAAGGCCCTGGCCGTGATGAAAGACAAATACCTGTGTGAGCTGGCCAAGCTTGAAGGTAAGAAAAGTGCTGAAATTGCCGAGTTAGAGAAGAAGGCTAGCGATGCAGAAGACCGTGGTTTTAAGGAGGGAGAGGCCACCTATATCAAGCAATGCGAGGCGGCAAAAGACCTTTTCTTCAAATGTGGTTGGAGGGCGGTCATGGCGCAGCTCGGTCAAGGACCAGAGACCGAGGTCTTTAACCCTTCTCCGTATTTCATACCGAGCTCAATGGTAGAGTATGCTACTGCCATTCAGCAACAATTTCTGGAGGAGGATGAGGATGAGGCTCCAGAAGACAACACTCAGCCCGGTCGCCAGTCTACCTTCCCCACTCCAGAGGTCTCCATCCCACCTTTGCCTGCTGATACGGTGCTTTCGACCGAGCCTAACCAAGGGGTGCTTGCCACAACGGAGCTACCCCTGGGTGAAGACCGGGTTGTTCTTGATGCTGACTTAGATGATCTTTTTGCTTGATTCTGTACTTTTCTTCTTTTTGCTTTTGGACAAAAAATTGTAACCGGGCTGAGGCCCCTCCTTTGTACTTGTTTTGAATCTTCAATGAGAGCTTCTTTTGTTTTTCAACTGTTATCTCAGTTTACATTCATGCATATGCTTTTCTTTCTAACTGTAGTCTAAATGAAGTATAGCAGTTTCCAGCCAAGATACTTATCTTGGTCTTTATCTTGATACCTCTTACCATGCCAGCCAACCTCTTCAGCCTAGGTCTTTACTTCGGCTGAAGATCAGAACAAGCCTTGCTCCTTACCTCGGTTGAAGAGTAACAAAATTTGGTTTATCTAGCCAACCATTCTTTCAGCCTTGCTCCTTATCTCGGCTAAGGGGTGCTAAGTGTTGGTTTTTTCTAGCCAGCCATTCTTCAGCCTTGATCCTCATCTTGGCTGAAGAATAATAAGTGTTGGTTATTCCAGCCAACCTCTAAGTTGGTTATTCCTGCCAACTTAGAGTAAGGTGTTTGGTTATTTCGACCAAACGTCCTGCAGCCTGGATGTCACGACCCAAACCCGGCCCTATGGGTTTAGCACCGTAACCGGCCAGTAATTCGAGATTACCGAAGGCCTGCTTAGCAGTAATACAGTAAATCAGAGTACAGGGCCTGGCGGAAGCCAATACAGTAAATAACTAGTGCCCATTGAGCTGTGAAAATCTGTATGCCAAAAACATTTTTCATGCATTCATACAGTTCAGAACAGTACAGTCTATATATTGTCTATACGATCATATACAAACGTTCAGTACGGGGACCTAATCCCTCGATAACAGTACAGTAAACATTCAGTCTATACAATCCGTTCGGTCATTACAAAACAGTGAGACAGTACAAAAAAAAGGGAAATACTAAAACACCCCTAAGCCTTAGCATAACAGGCTCGGAACCTCGCAGTGAGGCACATTGGCTGGCTTGACAAAACTAGGACTCTACCCCGACGCCTCTAGCTTTGATCCGGTGCCTGTACACCTACATATATATATGAGCAGTGAGCTAAAGCCCAGTGATTAACATAATGTATAAAGAGGTTAAGAATGTAATGTCCTTACAGTAATGAAAACAGTTCATTAAACAGTATTTCAGTCTTTCAGTCAGAACAGTTATACAGTCTTATGTGGTACATCCATTAGCATAACAGTAAACAGTAGGTCTTAAAGACCGAACAGTAATGATGGCCAGTCATTCAGTAAACAGTATGGTTCCACAAGGGAACCGACAGAGATCTCTGTAACAGTACGGTCAGTAACAGTAGGTGCTAAGGATGCCACAGTACAGTTCAGAAATAAAGGACATACATTCATTCAGTAAATAATTACATTTCAGTAAACAATTCAGTTGTAGTTCCATTCAGTAGACAGTTCAGAAGATAATTAGATAACCATTTTTGAATATATATCTTTATACAATTGTTACTCACAGTGATCTGGGCTATCAGTAGCTAGCGCGTCTCCTTGGAATGCCAACCCTATACAGTCAACAGATTGAACACACTCTAAGTTTAACAGGTGGGAAGTCTAATGATTAACTTCCTATTAGGCCTCGGTGTGTACTACATCTATAGCCTCATTAAGATGTCTTAAACTAGGCCTAAGAATGCCTAGGATGGAATGAGGATGCGAAAATACACTTAGAAAACAATTTCGGAATTTCAGTGAAACAAGGCCTCCGCTCGAGCGCAGGTTTCCCCGCTCGAGCGGACAAGCAAAACAAAGGTCCCCGCTCGAGCGTCAACTTCCCCGCTCGAGCGTGACACACAATCCTCCGCTCGAGCGTACATTCCTTCGCTCGAGCGGACTGATGAACAGTACAAGATGCTGGATGCTCGATTTCTCCGCTCGAGCGCGCATTACTCCGCTTGAGCGGACTGCAACACAGGTCAAAAATACTGGGAGCTTGATTTACCCGCTCGAGCGGCACTTCCTCCGCTCGAGCGGAAGGCAAAAATCTGGAAAACCCAGATTCGAACTCCAAGTCCAAAACCCAGTTTTCAAACACCAAAATTGATCCTCTTGGGTCCATTTTCTGGAAAACTCTTTAAAACACATAATGTTACTTGATTTCAAGCTCAATTTGTAAAATTAAAGCCCAAGGGGAGTTTAATCAAGCTCATTTCCAAACCAATTTTCAAGAATCATGCATGAACCACACTCAACATGACATGCATGCAGTCAAACCAATTCAAGGCTCCAATGTGATGCTCTAATGAGCTCAATACTTTGAAAACAAGATGAAAACATGGATTTGTACATGCTTATGAACATGCATGTGGTATTTAACCATGAAATCAACTCCAAACTCACTAAATTCAACATGCATGTAATAATTAGACTTCAATCTAATATGCTAAGCTTAAAACATGACTTAGCTCTACTATGAGGCATGAATCATGCAAGAACAAGTTTAAACTCAACAATGAGAAGGTCAATGGCCTACCTTAAGTCTTGTATTCAAGGTCTATGGGCTCAATTAGCAACCACACTTCAATTTCTTCAAGATTTCAAGCCAAAACAACAAGAACAATTCTCTCTCTCTCTAACTCTCTTCTAAATTCGGCTGTGATGCTCAAATGTGGCTGATGAAATGAGTTGGTTCAAGTGTAATATGGAATAAAAGTGTTGACATAGTGGGCCACTAAGTGTGGCAAAATGGTAAATAAGCCAAACTTAGCTTTTAACCAATATCTAATCTAATTTAATCATACCTAATCACTTTTTAGATAAATATACTATAAGATCCCATAAATCACGATGATCATGAAACAGTAATCGTTTTCCGATTCGGCCGCCGATAAGGCCTTCAATTAACAGTTTAAACACAGAACATGAACAGATAATCAAATAGTTCAAACAGATAGAAATGCAATACAATAGATAAACTCAATCAATTCAGTTTCACTTTCGGTCAGTCAGTTCAGTAATTTATTCAGTTCACTTATCAGTTCAGTTTAGCAGTAACCAGTAGCTAATTCAGTAGTTTATCGGTAATCAGGACGAGGGTTGTTACACTGGATCCTTATCCTGGGCTTAGTATAATGGGATCCATCCATGAGGGGCCTAATTCGGCACAACATACCTCAGCTACTTTA
>JAPPVO010006129.1:0-43592 GCA_030407325.1 Camellia japonica | reverse complement strand
TTTGCGCATCGCACTGTTTGCAGTTTATCACTCGCGCTGTATTGCGCATCGCACTAAGTTTGCGCGTTGTTTCACTCGCGCACTGTTTGTGCATCGCACTTTTTTGCGCAGTTTATCACTCGCGCTGTTGCGCATCGCACTGTTTTGCGCAGTTACACTCGCGATATTTTGCACATCGCATTGTTTTGCGCAGTTTATCACTCGCGCTGTATTGCGCATCGCAATGTTTTGCGCAGTTTTTCACTCGCACTGTTTTGCGCATCGCACTTTTTTAAGCGGTTTATCACTCGCGTGTTTTGCGCATCGCACTGTTTTGCGCAGTTTACACTCCGCCTGTTTTGCGCATCGCATTGTTTTGCGCAGTTTTAATCACTCGGCTGATTGCTCATCGCACTTTTTTGCGCAGTTTATCACTCGCGCTGTTTGCGCATCGTACACGTTTTGCGCAGTTTCTCACTCGCGCTGTTTTGCGCATCGCACCCTTTTGCGCAGTTTATCACTCGCGCTGTATTGCGCATCGCACTATTTTGCGCAGTTTTTCACTCGCACTGTTGTGCGCATCGCATTTTTGCGCAGTTTATCACTCGCGCTGTTTTGCGCATCGCACTGTTTTGCGCAGTTTACACCTACGCTATTTTGCGCATCGCATTGTTTTGCGCAGTTTATCACTCGCGCTGTATTGCGCATCGCACTGTTTTGCGTAGTTTTTCACTCGCACTGTTTTGCGCATAGCACTTTTTTGCGCAGTTTATCACTCGCGCTGTTTTGCGCATCGCACTGTTTTGCGCAGTTTACACTCGCGCTGTTTTGCGCATCGTATTGTTTTGCGCAGTTTATCACTCGCGCTGTATTGCGCATCGCACTTTTTTGCGCAGTTTATCACTCGTGCTGTTTTGCGCATCGTACTGTTTTGCGCAGTTTCTCACTCGCGCTGTTTTGCGCATCGCACTATTTTGCGCAGCTTGTCACTCGCGCTGTATTGCGCATCGCACTTTTTTGCGCAGTTTATCACTCGCGCTGTTTTGCGCATCGTACTGTTTTACGCAGTTTACACCCGCGCTGTTTTGCGCATCGCACTGTTTTGCGCAGTTTATCACTCGCGCTGTATTGCGCATCACACTTTTTTACGCAGTTTATCACTCGCGCTGTTTTGCGCATCGCACTTTTTGCGCAGTTTATCACTCGCGCTGTATTGCGCATCGCACTTTTTTGCACAGTTTCACTCGCGTGTTTTGCGCATCGCACTGTTTTGCGCAGTTTGTTACTCGCGTTGTTTTGCGCATCGCACTTTTTTGCGCAGTTTATCACATGGCGTGTTTTGCGGATCGCACTGTTTTGCGCAGTTTACACTCGCGCTGTTTGCGCATCGCACTTTTTGCGCAGTTTATCACTCGCGATGTGTTGCGCATCGCACTTTTTGCGCAGTTTATCACTCGCGCTGTTTTGCGCATCGCACTGTTTTGGGCAGTTTACACTCGCGATGTATTGCGCATCGCACTGTTTTGCGCAGTTTATCACTCGCGCTGTTTTGCGCATCGCACTGTTTTTCACAGTTTATCACTCGCGCTGTATTGCGCATCGCACTTTTTTGCGCAGTTTCTCACCCGCGCTGTTTTGCGCATCGCACTTTTTTGCGCAGTTTATCACTCGCGCTGTTTTGCGCATCGCACTGTTTTGCGCAGTTTATCACTCGCGCTGTTTTGCGCATCGCACTGTTTTGAACAGTTTATCACTCGCGCTGTATTCCGCATCGTACTGTTTTGCGCAGTTTTTCGCTCGCACTGTTTTGCGCATCGCACTTTTTTGCGCAGTTTATCACTTGCGCTGTTTTGCGCGTCGCACTGTTTTGCGCAGTTTACACTCGCGCTATTTTGTGCATCGCAGTGTTTTGCGCAGTTTATCACTCGCGCTGTATTGCGCATCGCACTGTTTTGCGCAGTTTTTCACTCGCGCTGTTTTGCGCATCGCACTTTTTTGCGCAGTTTATCACTCGCGCTGTTTTGCGCATCGCACTGTTTTGCGCAGTTTACACTCACGCTGTTTTGCGCATCGCATTGTTTTGCGCAGTTTATCACTCGCGCTGTATTGCGCATCGCACTTTTTTGCGCAGTTTATCACTCGCGCTGTTTTGCGCATCGTACTGTTTTGCGCAGTTTCTCACTCGCGCTGTTTTGCGCATCGCACTCTTTTGCGCAGTTTGTCACTCGCGCTGTATTGCGCATCGCACTATTTTGCGCAGTTTTTCACTCGCACTGTTTTGCGCATCGCACTTTTTTGCGCAGTTTATCACTCGCGCTGTTTTGCGCATCGCACTGTTTTGCGCAGTTTACACCTACGCTATTTTGCGCATCGCATTGTTTTGCGCAGTTTATCACTCGCGCTGTATTGCGCATCGCACTGTTTTGCGCAGTTTTTCACTCGCACTGTTTTGCGCATAGCACTTTTTTGCGCAGTTTATCACTCGCGCTGTTTTGCGCATCGCACTGTTTTGCGCAGTTTACACTCGCGCTGTTTTGCGCATCGTATTGTTTTGCGCAGTTTATCACTCGCGCTGTATTGCGCATCGCACTTTTTTGCGCAGTTTATCACTCGTGCTGTTTTGCGCATCGTACTGTTTTGCGCAGCTTCTCACTCGCGCTGTTTTGCACATCGCACTTTTTTGCGCAGTTTGTCACTCGCGCTGTATTGCGCATCGCACTTTTTTGCGCAGTTTATCACTCGCGCTGTTTTGCGCATCGTACTGTTTTACGCAGTTTACACTCGCGCTGTTTTGCGCATCGCACTGTTTTGCGCAGTTTATCACTCGCGCTGTATTGCGCATCACACTTTTTTACGCAGTTTATCACTCGCGCTGTTTTGCGCATCGCACTTTTTTGCGCAGTTTATCACTCGCGCTGTATTGCGCATCGCACTTTTTTGCGCAGTTTATCACTCGCGCTGTTTTGCGCATCGCACTGTTTTGCGCAGTTTGTCACTCGCGCTGTTTTGCGCATCGCACTTTTTTGCGCAGTTTATCACTGGCGCTGTTTTGCGGATCGCACTGTTTTGCGCAGTTTACACTCGCGCTGTTTTGCGCATCGCACTTTTTTGCGCAGTTTATCACTCGCACTGTGTTGCGCATCGCACTTTTTTGCGCAGTTTATCACTCGCGCTGTTTTGCGCATCGCACTGTTTTGGGCAGTTTACACTCGCGATGTATTGCGCATCGCACTGTTTTGCGCAGTTTATCACTCGCGCTGTTTTGCGCATCGCACTGTTTTGTGCAGTTTACACTCGCGCTGTTTTGCGCATCGCACAGTTTTTCGCAGTTTATCACTCGCGCTGTATTGCGCATCGCACTTTTTTGCGAAGTTTCTCACCCGCGCTGTTTTGCGCATCGCACTTTTTTGCGCAGTTTATCACTCGCGCTATTTTGCGCATCGCACTGTTTTGCGCAGTTTATCACTCGCGCTGTTTGCGCATCGCACTGTTTTGAACAGTTTATCACTCGCTCTGTATTCCGCATCGCACTGTTTTGCGCAGTTTATCACTCGCTCTGTATTGCGCATCGCACTTTTTTGCGCAGTTTATCACTCGCGCTGTTTTGCGCATCGCACAGTTTTGCGCAGTTTACACTCGCGCTATTTTGCGCATCGCATTGTTTTGCGCAGTTTATCACTCGCGCTGTGTTGCGCATCGCACTGTTTTGCGCAGTTTTTCACTCGCGCTGTTTTGCGCATCGCACTTTTTTGCGTAGTTTATCACTCGCGCTGTTTTGCGCATCGCACTGTTTTGCGCAGTTTACACTCACGCTGTTTTGCGCATCGCATTGTTTTGCGCAGTTTATCACTCGCGCTGTATTGCGCATCACACTTTTTTGCGCAGTTTATCACTCGCGCTGTTTTGCGCATCGTACTGTTTTGCGCAGTTTCTCACTCGCGCTGTTTTGCGCATCGCACTCTTTTGCGCAGTTTGTCACTCGCGCTGTATTGCGCATCGCACTATTTTGCGCAGTTTTTCACTCGCACTGTTTTGCGCATCGCACTTTTTTGCGCAGTTTATCACTCGCGCTGTTTTGCGCATCGCACTGTTTTGCGCAGTTTACACCTACGCTATTTTGCGCATCGCATTGTTTTGCGCAGTTTATCACTCGCGCTGTATTGCGCATCGACACTTTTTGCGCAGTTATCACTCGCGCTGTTTTGCGCATCGCACTTTTTTGCGCAGTTTATCACGTGTGCTGTTTT
This sequence comes from Camellia japonica, assembly GCA_030407325.1. NCBI lineage: Eukaryota > Viridiplantae > Streptophyta > Magnoliopsida > Ericales > Theaceae > Camellia > Camellia japonica. The sequence goes on along the minus strand of JAPPVO010006129.1, from coordinate 39,366 downwards.
GCGCATCGCACTTTTTTACGCAGTTTCTCACCCGCGCTGTTTTGCGCATCGCACTTTTTTGCGCAGTTTATCACTCGCGCTGTTTTGCGCATCGCACTGTTTTGCACAGTTTATCACTCGTGCTGTATTGCACATGGCACTGTTTTGTGCAGTTTATCACTCGCGCTGTTTTGCGCATCGCACCGTTTTGCACAGTTTATCACTCGCGCTGTATTCCGCATCACACTGTTTTGCGCAGTTTTTCACTCGCACTGTTTTGCGCATCGCACTTTTTTGCGCAGTTTATCACTCGCGCTGTTTTGCGCATCACAAACGGTGGTGCAAAACCAAACACAAACGGTCGAGTCCGGAGGTCCTGAGGCACGGTGCGCGAGCCGAGAACTCCGGGAATTCCAAACGAACACACACATGGATAATCACCGAGTGTTCCAACGGTGACGTCCAAGTCTTGAGGACGGTCAAAAATGGGGTGTCTACAGTTGCCCCTCTTTGACAGAACTCGAAAGTCATAACAATGACGGGAGTGAATGTCAAAGCCCAGAGACGACCCATTTTTGACAAGGCCGAAGACTTGGACAGACATGCAAAGCGCAAATGGTTGAACTCGCAAGCTGCCTACGTATCCCTTAGGGAATCAAACCAGCGTAGTTCATGCACAGGCATACAAGCCGCAGATAAGGTATGCGCCCGTAGGCGGGGGCAAGATGCAACTGAAAAATGCAAGAAGCCCAACATAACTTATGATCATGCAAAGAAAGCTGTAATGAAGCACACATGCGACAGTTATAAGCTAACATGCAACAGTCTACATCACAATGCAGAAAGGATGTAAGAGAATTATGTAATTCCCGATGCGTCTCACTCGGAGGATACAATACCTGCGCGGCTCGTCCGGTTTCACCGGCCTCAAATGAACCGTACATACAATATCGTGCCTGCAAAGAAAGCAAACTTAGCAGGTGCAATATTGTTAGCAACATGCATGACACATGCGATGATGAATGCAAAATGATATGCAAAATATACAAAACTATGTATGAATAATGCAAATGATAATGCAATGCGATTGAAACTAATGCGATCTACATGCGGGGCAATTGAATCATGATTCAATCGTAAGCGGTTCGGAACCACACGAATGTCAGATAGATTGATGGAGGTAACAAGCCCGTCTACCATAGAAAAGGTGTCGAAGCCCTCAAGGCGCGAGCGCACACAGAACTACGAGTGATGTAGACAGACATAAGAACAAGTATTGGGTGGATTGACATAAGTGGAGAAACGACCCGCTGAGGAGGGAATAATGATCCTAATGCCGGATGCAACAATTACACTACAATGCAATGGAAATGGATACAATGGATATGGCACGCGGGCCAAACCAAATCTTGCCTAGGAAAGGCATGTACGCATACAAACTGTACCTAACACAGAAACGGTGCCGCTACCCTCAAGGCTCGGACACAAAAGCTCGACAACTGTGTTTTGACACGAGAAATATGGGCACATACCAGACCAAGCTCAACAAGGAAGGGCGCAAGCCATAGATGGAGGTGATGCAATGGAATGCATGCAAGCTACAATGCAATGGATATGGATACAAGGGATATGGCACGCGGGCCAAACCAAATCTTGCCTAGGAAAGGCACGCACACATACAAGCCATGTCTAACACAGAAACGGTGCCGCTACCCTCAAGGCTCGGACACAAAAGCTCGACAACTGTGTTTTGACACGAGAAATATGGGCACATACCAGACCAAGCTCAACAAGGAAGGGCGCAAGCCATAGATGGAGGTGATGCAATGGAATGCATGCAAGCTACAATGCATGACAAATGCACTATACTACAATGAAATGCGTGACATATGCATGTGTTGTGTTTTGTTGTTGTGTATTTTGAAATGCAATGCATATGCAGTATTTACAAATGAGGCATGACGATGCATGATGATGCAACGGCTACGATTGCAGCTTTCCCTATCCCACCAACAGAGCGATATACTAGGTTGGTTCAGTATCCAGAATCGAGGCGTAAACACGCCGCCTCAACCTATGGGGCTTCCATACAGATTTCAAGCCGAGGGTACACCCCCTGGGTATTTAAACCAGACTTTAGTCTCGGAAATTCCGAACCTTTGCGTTCTAGGCATAAGCCGTTCGAACTCTAGTTTTCACCGTCCCCGTCGGTCTTCTAGGAACTCACCGCGAGCACAGACAGGTGGCTTTACCAGACCACCGAAAGTCGTTCGGGCACGACGAACACCAAAGGAATTGCACCTTCAGAGGATTTAAGGTCTCCTAGACCGGGATGCACAGCGTATGCATTTGAAATGCACATGATGCATGATGTTTGAAATGCGCGCCAACGCACGGTTTTTTGAGATGCATGCTAAATGCAAATGAGCGGGTTTAAGGTCTCGCCGGACCGTGCGTGTTTTCGGTCCCGCCGGACCCTCGTTGGGGCAATTTGCATAATGTGACACACGTGCCACACGGGATGCAAAACAATGCAAGTGAGGATGAAATGAAACATGAAGCACGCGTACCTCATTGGATGGAAAATGAAGTGCAAAACGAGGCCTACATGCCTCGAGATGTAATGAAATGCAAGATGGGGCACGCGTACCTCATCAGACGAGGGTTTCGCACCTTCCGAGGATTTAAGGTCTCCTAGACCGGGCGTGTTTAGGGTCCCGCCGGACCGTCGAGGGGCAATGCACAATGCACGATAGGGCAAATGAGACATGCGTGCCTCATAAGGATGGAAAATGGAGTGCAATGAGGTATGCGAACCTCAAAGGATGGAAAATGGAGTGCAATGAGGTATGCGAACCTCAAAGGATGGAAAATGGAGTGCAATGGGGTGCGCACTCGGCGCGATGCGATGTATGCCAAATGCAATGAGGTGTGCACTTTAATGCACTGAAGGTCTTACACCTCCCGAGGATTTAAGGTCTCCTAGACCGTGCGTGTTTAAGGTCCCGCCGGACCCGCGCGTGTTTAAGGTCTTGTTAGACCGGTACGTGTTTAAGGTCTCGTCAGACCGGTACGTGTTTAAGGTCTCGTCAGACCGGTACGAAAATGCAAAACAAAATGCAAGACGAAGCACGCGAGGTAGTACACCGCACGTGGATCAAGATGAAAATGCAGAATGAAGCACGTGAGGTAGTACACCGCACGTGACTCAAGATGAAAATGCAGAATGAAGCACGTGAGGTAGTACACCGCACGTGACTCAAGATGAAATGCAAATGAAGCACGTGAGGTAGTACACCGCACGTGACTCAAGATGAAATGCAAATGAAGCACGTGAGGTAGTACACCGCACGTGACTCAAGATGAAATGCGAATGAAGCACGTGAGGTAGTACACCGCACGTGACTCAAGATGAAATGCAAATGAAGCACGTGAGGTAGTACACCGCACGTGACTCAAGATGAAATGCAAATGAAGCACGTGAGGTAGTACACCGCACGTGACTCAAGATGAAATGCAAATGAAGAAGATGCAAGACGAGGCACGCGTACCTTGAGATGCAATGGGATGCAAAATGAGGCACACGTACCTCATTTGAAAATGAGATGCAAAACGAGGCACACGTACCTCGTTTGAATGGAAAATGATGCAAGTCACAAGGGACGTGTAAGATGGCGTGACGCGACGCGCCGGACAATGTAATGGATGCGTGCAATGCGCACGGGGCAACTTTTGAATTTTACGAAAGACAAAAGGATACAAAAAGGATACATTCTTGCTTGAATTCGAGTGCCACGCACAGAAGAAACGGTCCGAGGTCAAAACGGAGGCCGGTTGAGCATCGGGGATGCACTTTCTTGAGATATGAAGACCCAAAACCCCTCACATAGCCTAAACACATCCTTGGGAACACCACCGGCTGGGTGGGGTGGTCACCGGCTGCCACCGGCTGCCTGAACTCATCCATCGGCACAAAAAAGTGCCGACCGGCACAAAATAGTGCCGACCGGCCAAAAGTTGCTGATCGGGGGCAGAACTGCCATTTCACTTCGGGCTTTATAAAATAGGGTTTTAAACCCTATTCTAAACACTTCTATACCGCCGAAAACTCTATTCTCTCTCTCTAGAGTTTGTTTTTCTTGATTTCTCATCGATTTCTTCGCGTTTTACACCCGTTTTTTCGTCGGATTCGCGATATTCTTCGCATTTCGGACATTTTCAACCGAACAAATCTTCGTTTCGGTGCACTTTTTGCTAGTTCCGCTTTTTCGGGACTTGTTCCCCTTGATTTTGTCTTCGTTCCCGTGTATTTTCATCTTCCGGCCTTCCCGGCCATTTCCGATCCTCTCGGGGTTGACCTTCTCGGTTGACTTTTCGTATTCCGGCTTTTCTGGCCATTTTCTCACCACCATTACTATGGCAGACGATACTCCACATGTCGGGACTCCCCCGGACCATGAGATGGACCCCGGGGTCGAGCTCCTCCCGCTGAGCGAGCGACCATTCGATCCGGCGACCTATCGCCCGGCTATTCACATTCTGCCACCTGATGGACTCCGCCACTTCCGCGGTTTTGACAGGGCTCTGGACCCGGAGCTCCTCTTGCGCGAGACGACCTCTCACCTATCCTTTGGCGCTGCCGAGGTAACACTTTTCTCTGTTTTACTTTCTGCAACGTAGAACTTTAAACTATCAACTGCCATAGCTGATTGAACCCATTATCTGTTTAGTTCTGATGTACTGTACTGTAGCTGATCATAGACAAACTTACAACTAATATCTGTTTGAGACGAACACATGTACACACACTGCGCTAGCCTCAAGCACTCACACACGCGGCACACACCGTACTTCACTGCAAATTCACCGACACCCGGTAACTTCTTGAATCTGAAAACATGTTGTATGCTATATTTACCCTGAATCATACAAGACACGTTGATACATTATACGTTGTAGTTCGCCTACTAGCATACTGCACTCCAATATCTGCTTGAATCTGGAAAATGTGCACACATGCACCATATCTGTATGCGGGGCTCCACAAGCACAACTAACACATCATAGGCCGCGGTCCACAAACTAGTATGCTGAAACCTGACATTTGCCTGAATCTAAAAATTTGTGCACACATGCACCACATCTGTATGCTTCTTGGAACTATAGTCTGAATATTTGCTTTGCAATTACTGCTTTTGATTACAGGGAGACTCCCATACCGTCCGCGGGTATGGGAACATTGCTGCTCGAGACTGGTATTTGGATCTTCCCGAGGCGGTTCGACGCATCGTGGACCAGGCGGGCTTTGGCTCTTTCTGCCGGGGACTTTCCAGGCTCTCCGCCTGCAGACCTCTTCTTGCTGCTTTGGCAGAGAGATGGTGGGACACCACCGATTCATTCCATTTATCAGCGACTGGGGACATGACGATGACCCCTTACGACTTCTCGATGCTCACTGGCATCGGGGTCGGGGGTGATCCGATCCCTTTTGATATAGACATGGATGAGTGGACTGCAGCCCAGGTCTACTTACTTGGCGCGGCCCCGCCTCTGGCTCGTCCCGGCTTCGTCCGGTATTCTTGGTTCGAGGAGCAGTTTCGGGTCCAGTCCGCACTCATCGATGCAGCCCCGATGACCCCAGAGGCCGTGGATCAGTATGCACGCGGCTTCTTGATGTTTCTATTTGGGACGACTCTCTTCGCCGACCGGGCGAACACAGTGCCCCTCTGTCTCCTCAGTGCACTGGTGGATGTCCGAGATCTTTTGCGTTATGACTGGGGCGGCGCCGCTTTGGCCACTCTCTATGGCTATATGAGCTCAGTCTCTCGTGGCAGTGGACAGCTGCTAGGAGGCTACTGGCGAGCCTGGGAGGTATGTCTTCTTCTCTACTTTGCATGTCTGTTCTGTATTTTGTTCACTGCACACACTGTAGTCTATATACTGTACACACGGCACACACATACTGTACACACGGCACACACTGACTGCACACTGTTCACGCTGTATACTCTGCGCAACACAATACACAACACACGGCTCCGTTATTTCTGCTTTATTCTGCATCATGCTTGATCTGATAGTCATACTGACGTCTGTTTTGCAGCTGTGGGTGTACGCCTACTTCCCCAGACTAGAGCCAGTGCCGGAGACGGAGACCCCTCTGGTCGTTCCCTTCTCTCGCCGTTACGATGGGAGGTGCACTCGGAGGCCCCGAGACACATTCAGCTTCTTCCGCCGTTTCTTCGACACCATCACCCCCACCGAGGTATGTTTTACTTACAGTCCGTTTAAACTTCGCTTTCAAGCGTATATTTCTATATCGGTAGATAATCAACTGTATTTCATTTCAGGTCACCTGGCAGCCGTGGGCTCCACTACCGGCGGTGATACGAGATCGGTATGCCGGCGCCATCGAGACCTCGCGCTACCGGATTTTGCTGGAGGGCCCGGTCTGTCGGGCTTGGTACCTGGGGGAGCGTTTTCTGCGTCAGACCCTCGGGTTGCCAGAGCAGATAGTCCCGGTTCACCCTCCCGAGCACATGAGGGATACCGAGAGGTTTTCTGTGCAGCAGATGGAGGACTACACCCTCGGCTGGGACGAGGACGGCTATAGGGGCGAGGGCGACTACTCAGAGTACGTCCGGACCTTCTTGATGCGGCCTTTGAGCGGGGGCTCCCGAGCTGATCCAGCGAGACCTGCGGCGCCAGCGGCCCGGGCAGAGGCAGGAGCAGGAGTGGGGTCGTCACAGAGGGCTCGAGCTCGCGGCAGGAGGGGAGTGCAGAGGGGACGAGGGACGGGCTGGCCCGCTCTGCCTACCATGGTGACTTATAGGGGGCAGAGTGGGGAGACCTACCAGATCCCTTTTGCTCCTCCTCCGGCTGGTCACGAGTTGGCCGGCATTCCTGACTTGCCTCCGGTATGTATTACTTTATTTCTGCATCCTGCATTGTTTATTTCATTTCAGTTCATTCAAATAGCCCACAGAATACTGATGTATTTAATACTTTTGCAGGCTTCCTCCGAGTATACTCGTCAGTCTGTGGAGCTGAATGCCTCCCTGCTGGGGATGCTGCAGCGGACTCTCGACGCCTTAGCCGTCTACAGCCTGCCGGTATGTTCTTCTGACCACACTCTCAAACCATACTCTGTTTCGCACAATCTGCTACACTGCACAAAAATCTGATAAACTGCTCACGGCTTTCATACACTGTACTCATACACTGCATCTTGCACTGATTCACTGTTTACGGCATTCACACACTGTACTCATACACTGCATTCTGTACTGATAAACTGCTCACGGTATTCACACACTGTACTCATACACTGCATTCTGTACTGGTAAACTGCTCACAGTTTTCTGATATGTTTGTCCTTTGTATTTTCAGCCTCCTTTCCCGATCCCTCCAGTGGGTGGCGCTGCTCCAGCTGGGCCTCCCCTCTCTACTCGGGATGGCAGGATATTCCCTCGCACTAGAGGGGGACGTGGTCACGTGGGGAGCAGCTCACGAGCTCCAGTTCCAGGAGATGGTGAGTCGGAGGCGGGGACGGAGTCATTTGCGGAGGAGGCCGGGGACAGCTCGGGCTCGGGCTCCGACAGTGACAGCTCCGACGGTGCTTATGTGCTTTTGCCCAGGAAGAGGGCGAGGACTGATCCTTAGGCATGAGGCCTGCTGCTGATGATGATGATTTTGCTGCTTCTTTTCTTTATTTCTTTTCTTGTACTTTTCTCTTTTTGGTAGATAGAGTACTATGTACTGCCGCAGGCAGATTTTTTTGCTCTCTTCAAAAGTTGTACTTTGAAAGAGATTATATAAAACAAACTTTTTGTCTGAAAAGTGTTTTATTTACATATCTCATACTTCGCACTGCATTGCATCATATTACACCTCAATGTAACTGAAATTGTTTTACTGCCTGGAAATTGGGAACTTGCACTGTAACAATCGGATAACCAACTAACTAACAGCAAGCAAATCATACAAACCACTGCTCAAACTGAAAACAGCCCGCATTCCGCCGGGGATTAATCTGCATACAGCCCATAACCCAACATTCGGTCCATTCCGCACACGGCAAACTTTGAACAAACAGCCCAATCTGACAAGACGGATCTCAACACTGAAATGGTTAAGGTTGAAACACACTCGGATGTCCCAAATTTTCCATTTTTTCTCTTACCTGGCATGGATGTAGAGAATGGCACGGCATTCTGAGCACCGACGATCTTGAGGTAAAGAGAGGTTTTTTTTTTTGGGTATCGAGCCTACAACTGGACACCGCCGGAGAACTCAAGTGAAGAAAATAAAAGGCACACGACCTAAACACAACGAGACACGCTCGGAAAAGACTCAAAACTAAATTGAGACCGACAAATCAAAAGACACGACACACAGACATGTTTACAAGGGGGTCCTCAAATCTCGAGGAGCCAGTTCCTCCTGGTATTATGCCCCACCCTTTCTGATTTTGTGATACTCACATCGCTCGGCCCTCGAGCTCGGTTTTTTTTCTCACAAGACCTCCTTCTCACTTTTCTCTCGGCTTACACCTCTCTATTCTTTATTCTCTCATTTTTCATCCCTCCCCAGGTATAGTTGATGGGCGAATAGAAAGTCACAAGTTCACGCCCAATATTGTTAGCTCACGGCTATTTCTTCTGACGAATGGAGCGCCTTACCGGCGAGTACGTGTTGACGGTGGGGGGGGGGGAAGACAGGATACCTGGTTCAACTGTGCCCCTAGTTCATTACTCTGACCATTCTTTGTTTTTATTTTCTAAAACAGTTTCGATCAAAATGAACGCCAGATTAGCGTGCTTGGGCAATTTTTGATTTGAGAATCATGCAAGCCAGGCTGTAAGCACTGAAAGCTTTCCTTTTGGGTCCAAACATGGTCCAATTTTGAAAAATGAAATAGTTGTCGAGAAATTAAGTCCACTTTAGTGAAAATTTTCAAAAACTATTTTTGCGAACAGTGAACGCTCAACGAGCGCAGAACTTACCCTCGAGATGCGCAACCTCGGATCGGAGGCAATTTGGAAAATTGTCCCTGGCTAAAAAGGGGGAGAGGAAGGGCAACGGAAAGTTGCCCCTAGTTTGGATGACGACTGAGGGCAACTTTGGCGATAGATGGCAACGGAAAGTTGCCCCTTGTTTGGATGATGCCGCGACATGCCTATTGATGATTGAGCTCGACCGGGCTCTCAGGCACGGAGCGGGCGAAGACGGCCACAAACAATATATGGACACAGTCACCTTGAAGGTGTTGGTGACTGGGTTCCGGAAGGAAGTTGATCACGCAGCTCCAATTGTTGCAACCGAGACATCGGATTCGGAGGAAGCATGGGTAATCAAAACCATTACATGGACCGAGACGCTATGGGAGCGTTAGGGGCTGGACTTCAGGATGAAGTTGCCTACGTATCCCAAACATGGGAATCAAGCCTTACGTAGTTCCGGTTAAGGTACACTCGGGTATTTTAACCTTCACTGTTTAGGCTCTAACTTTTGCCAAGGCGCCCAATGCGGGTTTTCGACCTTGCGAGCTTTGTTTTTCTTCTCTTTTTTCTTTTCTTTTTCTTTGCTATTTTTCTGTTCTTTTTCTTTTCTTTTTGTTTTTGCTTTTTTTTCATTTCTTTTTGTATTCTGCTTTTTTTTTTCTTTGCTCTAACTTTTGCCTGGGTCGCCCTTCCGGGTTTTCGGCCCAGCGAGCCTCTCAAAGGGTAAAAGTGTAACAAGTCCATGCCAAATGGTTTTGAGATTGAAGCCCTCTGTATCCAGGAGAATGGCTGTTGTATTGATTTGCAGAAGGATCCACCTTTGGCTCTTCGAGCACATCGGATATTTTTTGCCCCTAGTTCGAGGGGTGCTTCTGTTCTAACTTTGCAATCTTCTTCTGATGAGGTCTAACCTTCTTGATCTGACTTTGGTGCCTCTTATTCGAGGGCTGCTTCAAATCTGGCCACACGGGCCTTTCATGGCACTGAATGTTTTGAACAGGTTCCGGTTTGCAACAGGTAGATCGAGTCTTGAGGCTGAGAGTGATCCTGGGCTTTGCAATCTCAAGAGCGATTCCACACAAGCCTTCGCGAGACTGCACAAAGTATTTTGTTTTTGAAAGTTTTTAAGAAAGCGACAAATCGCTCGTGCTGAAGATAGTGTGGAACCAGTCTGGGTCGGGCCAGGGTCCTTCTCAGTACTCACGCCGATAAGCATGATTTCATTCATAAAAAGCTTAGCATGCGCTCCTTTTCTCAAAATGATCAAAAATTTACAAAACCCGAGGAATTACTTCCCCTTCGTTTTCATCACTGCAGTGTTTGAAAAGGGTTTTATGAAAGCTTAGGTCATTGTGACGATGTTCAAGGCGCAAGAGAGCAGGCGATATGTACTGTCGTTCCATTCACACCCTCTGGCATAGCAACTCAAATAGCAACAAGTACGGAACGTGATAGCCACGGCTGTTTCATTCAGATTTGTTGGCATAACTGGCTCCCTGACAGAAACAGACTCAAAAAGCAAAAACAACTGTTTATAAAACAAAACGGTGTTTGAGGCAACAACCCCGAAATCACCTGGTATTCTATAGAAGAGGGACTGACTCATTACAATTAGACAGACCCTTAAGCAAAAGGAATGTCTCAAAACAATGAGACAGGTTCAAGACAAAACAAAAGACTGACTCGACACCCAAGTCAGAATTTACCAAAACTAGCCTTGGCAAGTGCTCAAAAATGCGTGCCAAACGCTGCATCCAAAAATGTACCAGACACTGCCCACAGGCAATTCATCTGCTGATTATATACTCACGGTATCTGTGTCCTCCGTATCTGTGTCCTCGTACTCCAAGAACTCTGTAGTGATGGATTTGGCCGAGGTGGGCGGGAGAATAATCTTGTTATCAATCAAATCTTGTACCTCGTGACGGAGGCGGAAGCAGTTATCAGTAGCATGGCCTGACTGCTGGTGGTACGCACAGTACTGAGTGGCATCATGGCCTGCTGGAAGGGGTTTGGGGAGTGGCCTAGGATCGAGGGGTGTAAGATGCCCCTTTTTGGCCAAGATCAGAAGTGCCCTAGACAAAGGCATGTGGAGAGGATGGAAGGCCCTGCGCCCTCGGGGCAGGTACTTTGGAGCCTGAACACTCTTGCTAGATGCACTAGCGAACGGATCAGCGGGTGCGGCTTTGGATTTCTGATTCTTTCCGGATGCAAGGCTGGAAGTGGGAAGAACTGTTTTGGCATGACGGGGCCTATCCCGATTCTCTGATTGACTGGAACTGCCCTCAGGCGGGGTGGGGAAAGCATCCTCTACAGCTTTTGTCATAACTGCAGATACCTGTTGCTTGTTCATCCCTCTGGCTTTCAAAGCCTCTACTGCCCACAGCAGTTGTTCAATGGGGTCGGCATCTGCCTTCATCTTATCTTTTCCTCTGGTTTCGGCCTGATTTGTTGGCGGCGCCTCGCTGCCATAGTTGGAGGCCATCTCCGGTTGACTCAATTCAATCACAATTCGACCTAACAGCGGGGGCTCCTGAGGTACAAAGCTCCCGGCATACGGTGCGGCTGGTGGTGGAGCTGACATTCCATAGGCGAGATCCGTCACGGACCTTTGAAGATCACCTATCATCCCCATTAGTTCAAATGTAGTGGGCTCGCGAGCCTGATACAGCTGAGGGGCCCAAACCGGGTGCGCAGCCGGCGATCTGGGCGGATGCGGCATGTCAACGGTAGTCTCATCTTGTAGGGTGATCCCCTGATTCAATGCGGCCGTCATGACCACAAGCTCTTCTGGATTCTGCATCATGCTAAATTCTGCCTCAGCAAGAAAACACTAGCTATTCTAGCCCAACTCTCTGAATCTCTGAACTGAAACGGAAAACAAACGGTACTTCAGCCCCAGACAGATCAAACACGGGTGTAGCCAAACAACGGTACTATACTGCTGATCACTGTTCCCCAGATTCACTGTTCAAAACTGAACTGATACCCGCGGATATAACTGATTCCCCAAAACTGATACTGGTACCCTCGGGCCAAATATCAATATAAAAGATTGCAAACTGATATGTGCGTTCTCCCTGCAGAGATGCATTCTAAAAGCACATAGCAGATAAAAGAGAGCCAATACACCCCTATATTGTGGTAGGGTTTCCCTGTCCTATTTTGTCAGGAGCTAGGGTTTCACTACGCACGCAGCGGTTTCAAACAACCTATATCGGGTAAGCAACCTGTCCTAGCTTGGAATGGTCACTACGGATTTCGATATGCACTAGGTCGAATGGTCAAAAGAGGGTGCCCCGGTAAAAACCGGGGTTTGTGTTCCCATACTGGCAGAGCCCGCAACCGGTCAGCCTTATGGACATGCCTTGACAAGACAAGCCTCTGGCAAACCGCTCAGGAATAGCAGATGGCCAACACGGTGTCCTAGGCGCACCAATGCACATGCAATGCAAAGAAACACATAAGTGTAGTCAAAACAGGTTATCACGAGTTCGAGTCAAGCTCTCTAAACTCCCCAGCAGAGTCGCCAGAAACTGTAGACGCGCCCGTGGGCTTCACTCTACAGTTCGGACTCCCTTTTTGTGTGTTGCGGTTCGTAGTCTGAACCAAAGAGTCCAACTCTGGCAAATCGTTTTGAAGGAAAACAGATTTTTGAAAAGTAGTGCCAAACATGGACTGCTTTGCCAGATTACAGAGTCGCCACCTAAATATTTTTAAAATGGGGAATTTAGGAAACCCTGACTCGGTGCCGAAGGCCACATGTCCGTCATCACCAAAGTGACTTGGCTCGGGAGCTTGGGTACGATCGGGGAAGGTCAGCTATGAGCACCCCCTTTCGCCCGGTCCGAAGACCGGCCTCTACTAACCGTGATATCCGATTTTGAAAACATTACATGCTCTTATTCCGGTTATTAGCCTAGAATTACTATGTGATGCGCACAACACAAAAGTATAGACTAGATTGCCTAATTTGGGAATAAACATTGCATATCCGTTTTGTCTCGAAAAACGTGTTGGTTTTGCTACTCGCAAGTAGACTAAAATACGGATTTCAATGAGTTGTTCCAACTCACGCAATCCAACCTCCACCCACAGGCATTCAAACAGTAATATCACATAAGCATTTAGCCGCATGGTAAGCATACTGTCATGTTAACATTCACACGCATGCGAAGTGCTAAAGCATAAAAACTTACATCGTACTCCGTGCCAAAAACAATAACCCGGTTAGCAAACATGCATGACCTAGTTCATGTTAAGTGGCTAATGCAACACAGGCATAGATGCAATCTAGAGTAGGCTCGGCTAACCCTAAACATGGCACATGAAATGCAACAACTATCACGTATTCAATTTTGGAATTGAAATACAATGCAGTTTGCATGATGTGCCGAGCCCGATGCATGTAAACAAATGCATGAATGCACGCATGCATTGCATAAGGTATGCTAAAATAAGTATGCCCTAATACTAACCATAAAAAAGCAGGTAAGTAAAAGGGAGAGAAAGAAGTGGGGATTGGAAGACATGCACCCACTCACACACACTTATTACATTTTTGCCCTCGCTCGGAGGGACCAAATAATAATACAAATAATTAACTACGCAAGCTAATTAATTATTACAAATTCACTAAATTAATTAGACAAATAATTAATCTAATTAAGACAGTAAATGCCTCGGGAGGAGGGCCCAAATGCAGCGCGCGCTCGGGATTGGCTCGGAATCGCACTGTCATGCAAGTGTGCCTCTGTTTTCACTGCTACCCTCCTCTGAAAATTGCCAAAGTCCCAAAGGTGCCTCTTTGGACATTGGGGGTCACCACCGGCTGGGGTAGAACACCACCGGCTGAAGGAGGTGGCCACCGGCACTGAGTGAAGCTATCGGCTGCCAATTCACTGCCGGTCGGCACTAAAAAGTGCCGGTCGGCACAAAATGCCTGCAAAACCTGCAACTCACAGCAGCAGAGGGCAACAAAATGCATGGCAATGTGATTCAAAGCATGTATGCACCAAACACAATCCTTGTCATATTTTGGACTCAAAGGGGGATGTGCCTCGGTTCTCGGACCACCAATCACGCATTTCCATGCATGATGGCCCAAAGAACCGAGAGTGCAATTTTAATTTCAAATGCATGCAATGCAATCAAGCAAACAAGGGTGTTCAACCTCCATCATACTTCACTTCCAGAGGCCAACATGCACAATGGAAATGCAAACCTAAGCATGTCAACTAAGCATGCAACGTGGACTATGCAACACACTTATGTAAAAGGTTCAAACAAGCATGCAAGGTGAGCATGCAAACCAATGAAATGATTGACTTAGACATCAATTAGGCAACTCAAAAAGGCCTAAAATCAGTAGCCAAAATGCTAAGTTATGAGGGCCCAAACAAATATGCACACATGCACAAATCAAGGCACCAATACTTAGGCATAAACAAGACGACATTCAAGCACACTTGAAATGAGTCAAACACGGACTATTAGCATGCATTGAAAGCTCTGAAATTCATGCCAAATATAGTGCTAAACCAAGCATTAAAGTAGGCTAAGCAAGCAATGAGTGGCCCAAGGTTTCAAGGCAAGCCAATGAGGCATTGAACTACACTTACACAAAGCAATTATGGCATGCACTTAACAACTCAAAACAGATTTCTAGCATGTCAAAACAAAGCCAAATGGCTACTTAGATGGCATCTAAGAGTCATTAAATCAAAGGCATGCAAAATGGCCAAAAAAATGAGGCATTCAAGACATGCTTTCAAAGCGTTAAAGAGGCGATTTAAGTGAGCATACAAGCACACCAAAAGGTCTGAAATAGCATATGGAATGGTTCCAAATCATCAAAAATGAAGCAAGCAAGGCATGCTACACATTCATGTTCTTATGGCCAACAAGCCAAATGTAAAGAAGCTATATTAAGCATGCTAAGATTGACCAAAATGACTATGGACAGAGCTAAATCATGGCAAAATAAGCATGCAAGCTTCACAAATGCAAGCCTAAAACATGCTTGAAGCTAAGGCATGCAACCTAGGCATATTTAGGCAATAAGGGGCATTACAAGGCAACTATGCTAAGCATGCATAAGGGGCCTAAACCAACTTGAAATCATGTTATAACATGGCAATATAAGCATGGAAAACAAGTCAAACATGCTCAACACACACTCAAGCATAGTGTTCCTTAAGGAAGCAAAATTTGCCCTTTTCAAGGACATTAAGGAGAGGGGGTGGCCCTCTCCTCCTTGAGACTCTAAGGCATGCTCTTCACCACTGAAATCCCTCAAGATTTCAGTGGTGAAGAGATCCTAACACCAAAGTCTCGGATCTCTCCAAAATAGCACAAAAAGTGGCCTTTTCAAGGCCTAAGGATGGTCAAACCTACCCAAATCACCTAGCACCCTTAATAAACAATAAAGAGGCTTAAAAAACAGAACTTTTATGTGTTATAAACTAAGCACAAAAACTGTTTTAAACTAGGTAAAAATGGAGTGCAAAAAAGGGGTAAATAAAGTAAGTTTCTTACCCTTGAAGCTTTTCTTCACAAAGGTTGGAGTAGTTGGTCCCTTGAGCTCCAAACCAGTCAAGAACACTAAAAAACAGCCCTTAGAACCTCAGTTGCAAGGAGAAGGTGAGACACTAGGTGCTTGTGTGCAATAGTGTGAACTAAAGCACCTAGTGTACTAAATAAGCAAGAAGGGAGAGAGATAAGATAGATATATGATCTAACCTAAAACCAGAGCTTGCTCTCTCTCTAAAATGGCTGAAACCTCTCAAGAAATCCCAACCTTAAGCCAAGAGGAAGAGCCTTCCTCTTATAGAACTTGTAAGACTTACAAGCTAAGCAACTAAGGGCTCATCCCTCCATACACGTGTATGGAGGGGAAACAAAAGGCATACAGCTGTCTGAAAATATCTCAGAAAACAACTGTATAAGAGTCGGCAGGGCAAAATGGTCATTTTGCCAAAAACAGTGCCGACCGGCACAAAATAGTGCCGACCGGCACAATATAGTGCCGATGGAAACTCTAGCCAGCCGGTGGCCTCTAGCCCCAGCCGGTGGTGTGTGGGGATGCCTCACAAAGCATTCCCTACCCTTCCAAGGCAAAACACAAGTGTTTGGTGCAAAACCAAACACAAACGGTCGAGTCCGGAGGTCCTGAGGCACGGTGCGCGAGCCGAGAACTCCGGGAACTCCAAACGAACACACACATGGATAATCACCGAGTGTTCCAACGGTGACGTCCAAGTCTTGAGGACGGTCAAAAATGGGGTGTCTACAGCATCCCGCAATACAGCACGGTTTTGTGCAGTTTACACTGGCGCTGTTTTGCGCATCGCGCTGTTTTGCGCAGTTTATCACTCGCGCTGTATTGCGCATCGCACTGTTTTGCACAGTTTATCACTCGCGCTATATTCCGCATCGCACTGTTTTGCGCAGTTTTTCACTCGCACTGTTTTGTGCATCGCACTGTTTTGCACAGTTTATCACTCGCGCTGTATTGCGCATCGCACTTTTTTGCGCAGTTTCTCACCCGCGCTGTTTTGCGCATCACACTTTTTTGCGCAGTTTATCACTCGCGCTGTTTTGCGCATCGCACTTTTTTGCGCAGTTTATCACTCGCGCTGTTTTGCGCATCGCACTGTTTTGCGCAGTTTACACTCGCGCTGTTTTGCGCATCGCAGTGTTTTGCGCAGTTTATCACTCGCGCTGTATTGCGCATCGCACTTTTTTGCGCAATTTATCACTCGCGCTGTTTTGCGCATCGTACTGTTTTGCGCAGTTTCTCACTCGCGCTGTTTTGCGCATCGCACTTTTTGCGCAGTTTGTCACTCGCGCTGTATTGCGCATCGGACTTTTTTGCGCAGTTTATCACTCGCGCTGTTTTGCGCATCGCACTGTTTTGCACAGTTTATCACTCGCGCTGTATTGCGCATCGCACTTTTTTGCGCAGTTTCTCACCCGCGCTGTTTTGCGCATCACACTTTTTTGCGCAGTTTATCACTCGCGCTGTTTTGCGCATCGCACTTTTTTGCGCAGTTTATCACTCGCGCTGTTTTGCGCATCGCACTGTTTTGCGCAGTTTACACTCGCGCTGTTTTGCGCATCGCAGTGTTTTGCGCAATTTATCACTCGCGCTGTATTGCGCATCGCACTTTTTTGCGCAATTTATCACTCGCGCTGTTTTGCGCATCGTACTGTTTTGCGCAGTTTCTCACTCGCGCTGTTTTGCGCATCGCACTTTTTGCGCAGTTTGTCACTCGCGCTGTATTGCGCATCGGACTTTTTTGCGCAGTTTATCACTCGCGCTGTTTTGCGCATCGCACTGTTTTGCGCAGTTTATCACTCGCGCTGTATTGCGCATCGCACTGTTTTGCGCAGTTTATCACTCGCGCTGTATTGCGCATCGCACTTTTTTGCGCAGTTTATCACTCGCGCTGTTTTGCGCATCGCACTTTTTTGCGCAGTTTATCACTCGCGCTGTTTTGCGCATCGCACAGTTTTGGGCAGTTTACACTCGCGCCGTATTGCGCATCGCACTATTTTGCGCAGTTTATCACTCGCGCTGTTTTGCGCATCGCACTGTTTTGTGCAGTTTACACTCGCGCTGTTTTGCGCATCGCACTATTTTTCGCAGTTTATCACTCGCGCTGTACTGCGCATCGCACTTTTTTGCGCAGTTTCTCACCCGCGCTGTTTTGCGCATCGCACTTTTTTGCGCAGTTTTTCACTCGCGCTGTTTTGCGCATCGCACTGTTTTGCGCAGTTTATCACTCGCGCTGTTTTGCGCATCGCATGGTTTTGGGCATCGCACTGTTTTGCGCAGTTTATCACTCACGCTGTTTTGCGCATCGCACTTTTTTGCGCAGTTTTTCACTCGCGCTGTTTTGCGCATCGCACTGTTTTGCGCACTTTATCACTCGCGCTGTTTTGCGCATCGCACTGTTTTGCACAGTTTATCACTCGCGCTGTATTCCGCATCGCACTGTTTTGCGCAGTTTTTCACTCGCGCTGTTTTGCGCATCGCAGTGTTTTGCGCAGTTTATCACTCACGCCGTTTTGCGCATCGCGCTGTTTTGCGAAGTTTACACTCGCGCTATTTTGCGCATAGCATTCTTTTGCGCAGTTCATCACTCGCGCTGTATTGCGCATCGCACTGTTTTGCGCAGTTTTTCACTCGCCTTGTTTTGCGCATCGCACTTTTTTGCGCAGTTTATCACTCGCGCTGTTTTGCGCATCGCACTGTTTTGCGCAGTTTACACTCGCGCTGTTTTGCGCATCGTATTGTTTTGCGTAGTTTATCACTCGCGCTGTATTGCGCATCGCACTTTTTTGCGCAGTTTATCACTCGCGCTGTATTGCGCATCGCACTTTTTTGCGCAGTTTATCACTCGCGCTGTTTTGCGCATCGTACTGTTTTGCGCAGTTTCTCACTCGCGCTGTTTTGCGCATCACACTATTTTGCGCAGTTTGTCACTCGCGCTGTATTGCGCATCGCACTATTTTGCGCAGTTTTTCACTCGCACTGTTTTGCGCATCGCACTTTTTTGCGCAGTTTATCCCTCGCGCTGTTTTGCGCATCGCACTGTTTTGCGCAGTTTACACCTACGCTATTTTGCGCATCGCATTGTTTTGCGCAGTTTATCACTCGCGCTGTATTGCGCATCGCACTTATTTGCGCAGTTTATCACTCGCGCTGTTTTGCGCATCGCACTTTTTTGCGCAGTTTATCACGCGCGCTGTTTTGCGCATCGCACTTTTTTGCGCAGTTTCTCACCCGCGCTGTTTTGCGCATCGCACTTTTTTGCGCAGTTTATCACTCGCGCTGTTTTGCGCATCGCACTGTTTTGCGCAGTTTATCACTCGCGCTGTATTGCGCATGGCACTGTTTTGCGCAGTTTGTCACTCGCGCTGTTTTGCGCATCGCACCGTTTTGCGCAGTTTTTCACTCGCACTGTTTTGCGCATCGCACTTTTTTGCGCAGTTTATCACTCGCGCTGTTTTGCGCATCGCACTGTTTTGCGCAGTTTACACTCGCGCTATTTTGCGCATCGCATTGTTTTGCGCAGTTTATCACTCGCGCTGTATTGCGCATCGCACTATTTGGCGCAGTTTTTCACTCGCACTGTTTTGCGCATCGCACTTTTTTGCGCAGTTTATCACTCGCGCTGTTTTGCGCATCGCACGGTTTTGTGCAGTTTACACTCGCGTTGTTTTGCGCATCGCACTGTTTTGCGCAGTTTATCACTCGCGCTGTATTGCGCATTGCACTGTTTTGCGCAGTTTATCACTTGCGCTGTTTTGCGCATCGTACTGTTTTACGCAGTTTACACTCGCGCTGTTTTGCGCAGTTTATCACTCGCGCTGTATTGCGCATCACACTTTTTTACGCAGTTTATCACTCGCGCTGTTTTGCGCATCGCACTTTTTTGCGCAGTTTATCACTCGCGCTGTATTGCGCATCGCACTTTTTTGCGCAGTTTATCACTCGCGCTGTTTTGCGCATCGCACTGTTTTGCGCAGTTTGTCACTCGCGCTGTTTTGCGCATCGCACTGTTTTGCGCAGTTTATCACTGGCGCTGTTTTGCGGATCGCACTGTTTTGCGCAGTTTACACTCGCGCTGTTTTGCGCATCGCACTTTTTTGCGCAGTTTATCACTCGCACTGTGTTGCGCATCGCACTTTTTTGCGCAGTTTATCACTCGCGCTGTTTTGCGCATCGCACTGTTTTGCGCAGTTTACACTCGCGCTATTTTGCGCATCGCATTGTTTTGCGCAGTTTATCACTCGCGCTGTATTGCGCATCGCACTGTTTTGCGCAGTTTTTCACTCGCCCTGTTTTGCGCATCGCACTTTTTTGCGCAGTTTATCACTCGCGCTGTTTTGCGCATCGCACTGTTTTGCGCAGTTTATCACTCGCACTGTTTTGCACAGTTTATCACTCGCGCTGTATTCCGCATCGCACTGTTTTGCGCAGTTTTTCACTCGCACTGTTTTGCGCATCGCACTTTTTTGCGCAGTTTATCACTCCCGCCGTTTTGCGCATCGCGCTGTTTTGCGCAGTTTACACTCGCGCTATTTTGCGCATCGCATTGTTTTGCGCAGTTTATCACTCGCGCTGTATTGCGCATCGCACTGTTTTGCGCAGTTTTTCACTCGCCCTGTTTTGCGCATCGCACTTTTTTGCGCAGTTTATCACTCGCGCTGTTTTGCGCATCGCACTGTTTTGCGCAGTTTACACTCGCGCTGTTTTGCGCATCGCATTGTTTTGCGCAGTTTATCACTCGCGCTGTATTGCGCATCGCACTTTTTTGCGCAGTTGTCACTCGCGCTGTTTTGCGCATCGTACTGTTTTGCGCAGTTTCTCACTCGCGCTGTTTTGCGCATCACACTATTTTGCGCAGTTTGTCACTCGCGCTGTATTGCGCATCGCACTATTTTGCGCAGTTTTTCACTCGCACTGTTTTGCGCATTGCACTTTTTTGCGCAGTTTATCCCTCGCGCTGTTTTGCGCATCGCACTGTTTTGCGCAGTTTACACCTACGCTATTTTGCGCATCGCATTGTTTTGCGCAGTTTATCACTCGCGCTGTATTGCGCATCGCACTTTTTTGCGCAGTTTATCACTCGCGCTGTTTTGCGCATCGCACTTTTTTGCGCAGTTTATCACGCGCGCTGTTTTGCGCATCGCACTTTTTGCGCAGTTTCTCACCCGCGCTGTTTTGCGCATCGCACTTTTTTGCGCAGTTTATCACTCGCGCTGTTTTGCGCATCGCACTGTTTTGCGCAGTTTATCACTCGCGCTGTATTGCGCATGGCACTGTTTTGCGCAGTTTATCACTCGCGCTGTTTTGCGCATCGCACTGTTTTGCACAGTTTATCACTCGCGCTGTATTCCGCATCGCACTGTTTTGCGCAGTTTTTCACTCGCACTGTTTTGCGCATCGCACTTTTTTGCGCAGTTTATCACTCGCGCTGTTTTGCGCATCGCACTGTTTTGCGCAGTTTACACTCGCGCTATTTTGCGCATCGCATTGTTTTGCGCAGTTTATCACTCGCGCTGTATTGCGCATCGCACTATTTGGCGCAGTTTTTCACTCGCACTGTTTTACGCATCGCACTTTTTTACGCAGTTTATCACTCGCGCTGTTTTGCGCATCGCACGGTTTTGTGCAGTTTACACTCGCGTTGTTTTGCGCATCGCACTGTTTTGCGCAGTTTATCAATCGCGCAGTATTGCGCATTGTACTGTTTTGCGCAGTTTATCACTTGCGCTGTTTTGCGCATCGTAATGTTTTACGCAGTTTACACTCGCGCTGTTTTGCGCATCGCACTTTTTTGCGCAGTTTATCACTCCCGCCGTTTTGCGCATCGCGCTGTTTTGCGCAGTTTACACTCGCGCTATTTTGCGCATCGCATTCTTTTGCGCAGTTCATCACTCGCGCTGTATTGCGCATCGCACTGTTTTGCGCAGTTTTTCACTCGCCTGTTTTGCGCATCGCACTTTTTTGCGCAGTTTATCACTCGCGCTGTTTTGCGCATCGCACTGTTTTGCGCAGTTTACACTCGCGCTGTTTTGCGCATCGTATTGTTTTGCGTAGTTTATCACTCGCGCTGTATTGCGCATCGCACTTTTTTGCGCAGTTGTCACTCGCGCTGTTTTGCGCATCGTACTGTTTTGCGCAGTTTCTCACTCGCGCTGTTTTGCACATCACACTATTTTGCGCAGTTTGTCACTCGCGCTGTATTGCGCATCGCACTATTTTGCGCAGTTTTTCACTCGCACTGTTTTGCGCATCGCACTTTTTTGCGCAGTTTATCACTCGCGCTGTTTTGCGCATCGCACTGTTTTGCGCAGTTTACACTCGCGCTGTTTTGCGCATCGCACTGTTTTGCGCAGTTTATCACTCACGCTGTATTGCGCATCGCACTTTTTGCGCAGTTTATCACTCGCGCTGTTTTGCGCATCGCACTTTTTTGCGCAGTTTATCACTCGCGCTGTTTTGCGCATCGCACTTTTTTGCGCAGTTTCTCACCCGCGCTGTTTTGCGCATCGCACTTTTTTGCGCAGTTTATCACTCGCGCTGTTTTGCGCATCGCACTGTTTTGCGCAGTTTATCACTCGCGCTGTATTGCGCATGGCACTGTTTTGCGCAGTTTATCACTCGCGCTGTTTTGCGCATCGCACCGTTTTGCACAGTTTATCACTCGCGCTGTATTCCGCATCGCACTGTTTTGCGCAGTTTTTCACTCGCACTGTTTTGCGCATCGCACTTTTTGCGCAGTTTATCACTCGCGCTGTTTTGCGCATCGCACTATTTTGCGCAGTTTACACTCGCGCTATTTTGCGCATCGCATTGTTTTGCGCAGTTTATCACTCGCGCTGTATTGTGCATCGCACTATTTGAGCAGTTTTTCACTCGCACTGTTTTGCATCGCACTTTTTTACGCAGTTTATCACTCGCGCTGTTTTGCGCATCGCACGGTTTTGTGCAGTTTACACTCGCGTGTTTGCGCATCGCACTGTTTTGCGCAGTTTATCAATCGCGCTATTGCGCATGTACTGTTTTGCGCAGTTTATCACTTGCGCTGTTTTGCGCATCGTACTGTTTTACGCAGTTTACACTCGCGCTGTTTTGCGCATCGCACTTTTTTGCGCAGTTTATCACTCGCGCTGTATTGCGCATCGCACTTTTTTGCGCAGTTTATCACTCGCGCTGTTTTGCGCATCGCACTGTTTTGCGCAGTTTGTCACTCGCGCTGTTTTGCGCAGTTTATCACTGGCGCTGTTTTGCGGATCGCACTGTTTTGCGCAGTTTACACTCGCGCTGTTTTGCGCATCGCACTTTTTTGCGCAGTTTATCACTCGCACTGTGTTGCGCATCGCACTTTTTTGCGCAGTTTATCACTCGCGCTGTTTTGCGCATCGCACTGTTTGGGCAGTTTACACTCGCGATGTATTGCGCATCGCACTGTTTTGCGCAGTTTATCACTCGCGCTGTTTTGCGCATCGCACTGTTTTGTGCAGTTTACACTCGCGCTGTTTTGCGCATCGCACTGTTTTTCGCAGTTTATCACTCGCGCTGTATTGCGCATCGCACTTTTTTGCGCAGTTTCTCACCCGCGCTGTTTTGCGCATCGCACTTTTTTGCGCAGTTTATCACTCGCGCTGTTTTGCGCATCGCACTGTTTTGCGCAGTTTATCACTCGCGCTGTTTTGCGCATCGCACTGTTTTGCACAGTTTATCACTCGCGCTGTATTCCGCATCGCACTGTTTTGCGCAGTTTTTCACTCGCACTGTTTTGCGCATCGCACTTTTTTGCGCAGTTTATCACTCGCGCTGTTTTGCGCATCGCACTGTTTTGCGCAGTTTACACTCGCGCTATTTTGCGCATCGCATTGTTTTGCGCAGTTTATCACTCGCGCTGTATTGCGCATCGCACTGTTTTGCGCAGTTTTTCACTCGCGCTGTTTTGCGCATCGCACTTTTTTGCGCAGTTTATCACTCGCGCTGTTTTGCGCATCGCACTGTTTTGCGCAGTTTACACTCACGCTGTTTTGCGCATCGCATTGTTTTGCGCAGTTTATCACTCGCGCTGTATTGCGCATCGCACTTTTTTGCGCAGTTTATCACTCGCGCTGTTTTGCGCATCGCACTGTTTTGCGCAGTTTACACTCGCGCTGTTTTGCGCATCGCACTGTTTTGCGCAGTTTGTCACTCGCGCTGTATTGCGCATCGCACTTTTTGCGCAGTTTCTCACTCGCGCTGTTTTGCGCATCGCACTTTTTTGCGCAGTTTATCACTCGCGCTGTTTTGCGCATCGCACTGTTTTGCGCAGTTTACACCTACGCTATTTTGCGCATCGCATTGTTTTGCGCAGTTTATCACTCGCGCTGTATTGCGCATCGCACTGTTTTGCGCAGTTTTTCACTCGCACTGTTTTGCGCATAGCACTTTTTTGCGCAGTTTATCACTCGCGCTGTTTTGCGCATCGCACTGTTTTGCGCAGTTTACAGTCGCGCTGTTTTGCGCATCGTATTGTTTTGCGCAGTTTATCACTCGCGCTGTATTGCGCATCGCACTTTTTTGCGCAGTTTATCACTCGTGCTGTTTTGCGCATCGTACTGTTTTGCGCAGTTTCTCACTCGCGCTGTTTTGTGCATCGCACTTTTTTGCGCAGTTTGTCACTCGCGCTGTATTGCGCATCGCACTTTTTTACGCAATTTATCACTCGCGCTGTTTTGCGCATCGTACTGTTTTACGCAGTTTACACTCGCGCTGTTTTGCGCATCGCACTGTTTTGCGCAGTTTATTACTCGCGCTGTATTGCGCATCACACTTTTTTGCGCAGTTTATCACTCGCTGTTGCATCGATTTTGCGCAGTTTATCACTCGCGCTGTTTTGCATCGCACTGTTTTGCGCAGTTTATCACTCGCGCTGTTTTGCGCATCGCACTGTTTTGCGCAGTTTATCACTCGCGCTGTTTTGCGCATCGCACTTTTTTGCGCAGTTTATCACTCGCGCTGTTTTGCGCATCGCACTGTTTTGCGCAGTTTATCACTCGCGCTGTTTTGCGCATCGCACTGTTTTGCGCAGTTTATCACTCGCGCTGTTTTGCGCATCGCACTGTTTTGCGCAGTTTACATCACTCGCGCTGTTTTGCGCATCGCACTGTTTTGCGCAGTTTATCACTCGCGCTGTTTTGCGCATCGCACTTTTTTGCGCAGTTTATCACTCGCGCTGTTTTGCGCATCGCACTTTTTTGCGCAGTTTTATCACTCGCGCTGTTTTGCGCATCGCACTGTTTTGCGCAGTTTATCACTCGCGCTGTTTTGCGCATCGCACTGTTTTGCGCAGTTTACACTCGCGCTGTTTTGCGCATCGCACTGTTTTTGCGCATGTTTATCACTCGCGCTGTTTTGCGCATCGCACTGTTTTGCGCAGTTTATCACTCGCGCTGTATTGCGCATCGCACTGTTTTGCGCAGTTTATCACTCGCGCTGTTTTGCGCATCGCACTGTTTTGCGCAGTTTATCACTCGCGCTGTTTTGCGCATCGCACTGTTTTGCGCAGTTTATCACTCGCGCTGTTTTGCGCATCGCACTTTTTTGCGCAGTTTATCACTCGCGCTGTTTTGCGCATCGCACTTTTTGCGCAGTTTATCACTCGCGCTGTTTTGCGCATCGCACTGTTTTGCGCAGTTTACACTCGCGCTGTTTTGCGCATCGCACTGTTTTGCGCAGTTTATCACTCGCGCTGTATTGCGCATCGCACTTTTTGCGCAGTTTATCACTCGCGCTGTTTTGCGCATCGCACTGTTTTGCGCAGTTTATCACTCGCGCTGTTTTGCGCATCGCACTTTTTGCGCAGTTTATCACTCGCGCTGTTTTGCGCATCGCACTTTTTTGCGCAGTTTATCACTCGCGCTGTTTTGCGCATCGCACTGTTTTGCGCAGTTTATCACTCGCGCTGTTTTGCGCATCGCACTTTTTTGCGCAGTTTATCACTCGCGCTGTTTTGCGCATCGCACTTTTTTGCGCAGTTTATCACTCGCGCTGTTTTGCGCATCGCACTGTTTTTGCGCAGTTTATCACTCGCGCTGTTTGCGCATCGCACTGTTTTGCGCAGTTTATCACTCGCGCTGTTTGCGCATCGCACTGTTTTGCGCAGTTTATCACTCGCGCTGTTTTGCGCATCGCACTGTTTTGCGCAGTTTATCACTCGCGCTGTATTGCGCATCGCACTTTTTTGCGCAGTTTATCACTCGCGCTGTTTTGCGCATCGCACTGTTTTGCGCAGTTTATCACTCGCGCTGTTTTGCGCATCGCACTGTTTTGCGCAGTTTATCACTCGCGTTATCTGTTTTGCGCAGTTTTACACTCGCGCTGTTTTGCGCATCGCACTGTTTTGCGCAGTTTATCACTCGCGCTGTTTTGCGCATCGCACTGTTTTTGCGCAGTTTATCACTCGCGCTGTTTTGCGCATCGCACTGTTTTGCGCAGTTTATCACTCGCGCTGTTTTGCGCATCGCACTTTTTTGCGCAGTTTATCACTCGCGCTGTTTTGCGCATCGCACTGTTTTGCGCAGTTTATCACTCGCGCTGTTTTGCGCATCGCACTTTTTGCGCAGTTTATCACTCGCGCTGTTTTGCGCATCGCACTGTTTTGCGCAGTTTATCACTCGCGCTGTTTTGCGCATCGCACTTTTTTGCGCAGTTTATCACTCGCGCTGTTTTGCGCATCGCACTGTTTTGCGCAGTTTACACTCGCGCTGTTTTGCGCATCGCACTGTTTTGCGCAGTTTATCACTCGCGCTGTTTTATTTGCGCATTTACGCATCGCACTGTTTTGCGCAGTTTATCACTCGCGCTGTTTTGCGCATCGCACTTTTTTGCGCAGTTTATCACTCGCGCTGTTTTGCGCATCGCACTGTTTTGCGCAGTTTATCACTCGCGCTGTTTTGCGCATCGCACTGTTTTGCGCAGTTTATCACTCGCGCTGTTTTGCGCATCGCACTGTTTTGCGCAGTTTATCACTCGCGCTGTTTTGCGCATCGCACTGTTTTGCGCAGTTTATCACTCGCGCTGTTTTGCGCATCGCACTGTTTTGCGCAGTTTATCACTCGCGCTGTTTTGCGCATCGCACTGTTTTGCGCAGTTTATCACTCGCGCTGTTTTGCGCATCGCACTTTTTGCGCAGTTTATCACTCGCGCTGTTTTGCGCATCGCACTGTTTTGCGCAGTTTATCACTCGCGCTGTTTTGCGCATCGCACTGTTTTGCGCAGTTTATCACTCGCGCTGTTTTGCGCATCGCACTGTTTTGCGCAGTTTATTCACTCGCGCTGTTTTGCGCATCGCACTTTTTGCGCAGTTTATCACTCGCGCTGTTTTGCGCATCGCACTGTTTTGCGCAGTTTATCACTCGCGCTGTTTTGCGCATCGCACTGTTTTGCGCAGTTTATCACTCGCGCTGTTTTGCGCATCGCACTGTTTTGCGCAGTTTTTCACTCGCGCTGTTTTGCGCATCGCACTTTTTTGCGCAGTTTATCACTCGCGCTGTTTTGCGCATCGCACTGTTTTGCGCAGTTTATCACTCGCGCTGTTTTGCGCATCGCATCTGTTTTGCGCAGTTTATCACTCGCGCTGTTTTGCGCATCGCACTGTTTTGCGCAGTTTATCACTCGCGCTGTTTTGCGCATCGCACTGTTTTGCGCAGTTTATCACTCGCGCTGTTTTGCGCATCGCACTGTTTTGCGCAGTTTTTCACTCGCGCTGTTTTGCGCATCGCACTTTTTTGCGCAGTTTATCACTCGCGCTGTTTTGCGCATCGCACTGTTTTGCGCAGTTTATCACTCGCGCTGTTTTGCGCATCGCACTGTTTTGCGCAGTTTATCACTCGCGCTGTTTTGCGCATCGCACTGTTTTGCGCAGTTTATCACTCGCGCTGTTTTGCGCATCGCACTGTTTTGCGCAGTTTATCACTCGCGCTGTTTGCGCATCGCACTGTTTTGCGCAGTTTATCACTCGCGCTGTTTTGCGCATCGCACTGTTTTGCGCAGTTTATCACTCGCGCTGTTTTGCGCATCGCACTTTTTTGCGCAGTTTATCACTCGCGCTGTTTTGCGCATCGCACTTTTTTGCGCAGTTTATCACTCGCGCTGTTTTGCGCATCGCACTTTTTTGCGCAGTTTATCACTCGCGCTGTTTTGCGCATCGCACTGTTTTGCGCAGTTTATCACTCGCGCTGTTTTGCGCATCGCACTGTTTTGCGCAGTTTATCACTCGCGCTGTTTTGCGCATCGCACTGTTTTGCGCAGTTTATCACTCGCGCTGTTTTGCGCATCGCACTGTTTTGCGCAGTTTATCACTCGCGCTGTTTTGCGCATCGCACTTTTTTGCGCAGTTTATCACTCGCGCTGTTTGCGCATCGCACTTTTTTGCGCAGTTTATCACTCGCGCTGTTTTGCGCATCGCACTGTTTTGCGCAGTTTATCACTCGCGCTGTTTTGCGCATCGCACTGTTTTGCGCAGTTTATCACTCGCGCTGTTTTGCGCATCGCACTTTTTTGCGCAGTTTATCACTCGCGCTGTTTTGCGCATCGCACTTTTTTGCGCAGTTTATCACTCGCGCTGTTTTGCGCATCGCACTGTTTTGCGCAGTTTATCACTCGCGCTGTATTGCGCATCGCACTGTTTTGCGCAGTTTATCACTCGCGCTGTTTTGCGCATCGCACTGTTTTGCGCAGTTTATCACTCGCGCTGTTTTGCGCATCGCACTGTTTTGCGCAGTTTATCACTCGCGCTGTTTTGCGCATCGCACTTTTTTGCGCAGTTTATCACTCGCGCTGTTTTGCGCATCGCACTTTTTTGCGCAGTTTATCACTCGCGCTGTTTTGCGCATCGCACTGTTTTGCGCAGTTTATCACTCGCGCTGTTTTGCGCATCGCACTGTTTTGCGCAGTTTATCACTCGCGCTGTTTTGCGATCGCACTGTTTTGCGCAGTTTATCACTCGCGCTGTTTTGCGCATCGCACTGTTTTGCGCAGTTTATCACTCGCGCTGTTTTGCGCATCGCACTGTTTTGCGCAGTTTATCACTCGCGCTGTTTTGCGCATCGCACTGTTTTGCGCAGTTTATCACTCGCGCTGTATTGCGCATCGCACTGTTTTGCGCAGTTTTCACTCGCGCTGTTTTGCGCATCGCACTTTTTTGCGCAGTTTATCACTCGCGCTGTTTTGCGCATCGCACTGTTTTGCGCAGTTTATCACTCGCGCTGTTTTGCGCATCGCATTGTTTTGCGCAGTTTATCACTCGCGCTGTTTTGCGCATCGCACTGTTTTGCGCAGTTTATCACTCGCGCTGTTTTGCGCATCGCACTGTTTTGCGCAGTTTATCACTCGCGCTGTTTTGCGCATCGCACTGTTTTGCGCAGTTTATCACTCGCGCTGTATTTGCGCATCGCACTTTTTGCGCAGTTTATCACTCGCGCTGTTTTGCGCATCGCACTTTTTGCGCAGTTTATCACTCGCGCTGTTTTGCGCATCGCACTGTTTTGCGCAGTTTATCACTCGCGCTGTTTTGCGCATCGCACTGTTTTGCGCAGTTTATCACTCGCGCTGTTTTGCGCATCGCACTTTTTTGCGCAGTTTATCACTCGCGCTGTTTTGCGCATCGCACTGTTTTGCGCAGTTTACACTCGCGCTGTTTTGCGCATCGCACTGTTTTTGCGCAGTTTATCACTCGCGCTGTTTTGCGCATCGCACTTTTTTGCGCAGTTTATCACTCGCGCTGTTTTGCGCATCGCACTTTTTTGCGCAGTTTATCACTCGCGCTGTTTTGCGCATCGCACTTTTTTGCGCAGTTTATCACTCGCGCTGTTTTGCGCATCGCACTTTTTTGCGCAGTTTATCACTCGCGCTGTTTTGCGCATCGCACTTTTTTGCGCAGTTTATCACTCGCGCTGTATTGCGCATCGCACTGTTTTGCGCAGTTTATCACTCGCGCTGTTTTGCGCATCGCACTGTTTTGCGCAGTTTATCACGTCGCGCTGTTTGCGCATCGCACTGTTTTGCGCAGTTTTTCACTCGCGCTGTTTTGCGCATCGCACTTTTTGCGCAGTTTATCACTCGCGCTGTTTTGCGCATCGCACTGTTTTGCGCAGTTTATCACTCGCGCTGTTTTGCGCATCGCACTGTTTTGCGCAGTTTATCACTCGCGCTGTTTTGCGCATCGCACTGTTTTTGCGCAGTTTATCACTCGCGCTGTTTTGCGCATCGCACTTTTTTGCGCAGTTTATCACTCGCGCTGTTTTGCGCATCGCACTGTTTTGCGCAGTTTACACTCGCGCTGTTTTGCGCATCGCACTGTTTTGCGCAGTTTATCACTCGCGCTGTATTGCGCATCGCACTTTTTTGCGCAGTTTATCACTCGCGCTGTTTTGCGCATCGCACTGTTTGTGCGAGTTTACACTCGCGCTGTTTTGCGCATCGCACTGTTTTGCGCAGTTTATCACTCGCGCTGTTTTGCGCATCGCACTGTTTTGCGCAGTTTATCACTCGCGCTGTTTTGCGCATCGCACTGTTTTTAAAACAGCGCGAGTGATAAACTGCGCAAAAAAGTGCGATGCGCAAAACAGCGCGAGTGATAAACTGCGCAAAAAAGTGCGATGCGCAAAACAGCGCGAGTGATAAACTGCGCAAAAACAGTGCGATGCGCAAAACAGCGCGAGTGATAAACTGCGCAAAACAGTGCGATGCGCAAAACAGCGCGAGTGATAAACTGCGCAAAACAGTGCGATGCGCAAACAGCGCGAGTGATAAACTGCGCAAAAACAGTGCGATGCGCAAAACAGCGCGAGTGATAAACTGCGCAAAACAGTGCGATGCGCAAAACAGCGCGAGTGAAAAACTGCGCAAAACAGTGCGATGCGCAAAACAGCGCGAGTGATAAACTGCGCAAAACAGTGCGATGCGCAAAACAGCGCGAGTGATAAACTGCGCAAAACAGTGCGATGCGCAAAACAGCGCGAGTGATAAACTGCGCAAAAAAGTGCGATGCGCAAAACAGCGCGAGTGAAAACTGCGCAAAACAGTGCGATGCGCAAAACAGCGCGAGTGATAAACTGCTGCGCAAAACAGTGCGATGCGCAAAACAGCGCGAGTGATAAACTGCGCAAAACAGTGCGATGCGCAAAACAGCGCGAGTGATAAACTGCGCAAAACAGTGCGATGCGCAAAACAGCGCGAGTGATAAACTGCGCAAAAAAGTGCGATGCGCAAAACAGCGCGAGTGATAAACTGCGCAAAAAAGTGCGATGCGCAAAACAGCGCGAGTGATAAACTGCGCAAAACAGTGCGATCGCAAAACAGCGCGAGTGTAAACTGCGCAAAACAGTGCGATGCGCAAAACAGCGCGAGTGATAAACTGCGCAAAACAGTGCGATGCGCAAAACAGCGCGAGTGATAAACTGCGCAAAAAAGTGCGATGCGCAAAACAGCGCGAGTGATAAACTGCGCAAAACAGTGCGATGCGCAAAACAGCGCGAGTGATAAACTGCGCAAAACAGTGCGATGCGCAAAACAGCGCGAGTGATAAACTGCGCAAAACAGTGCGATGCGCAAAACAGCGCGAGTGATAAACTGCGCAAAACAGTGCGATGCGCAAAACAGCGCGAGTGATAAACTGCGCAAAAAAGTGCGATGCGCAAAACAGCGCGAGTGATAAACTGCGCAAAAAAGTGCGATGCGCAAAACAGCGCGAGTGATAAACTGCGCAAAAAAGTGCGATGCGCAAACAGCGCGAGTGATAAACTGCGCAAAACAGTGCGATGCGCAAAACAGCGCGAGTGATAAACTGCGCAAAACAGTGCGATGCGCAAAACAGCGCGAGTGATAAACTGCGCAAAACAGTGCGATGCGCAAAACAGCGCGAGTGATAAACTGCGCAAAAAAGTGCGATGCGCAAAACAGCGCGAGTGATAAACTGCGCAAAACAGTGCGATGCGCAAAACAGCGCGAGTGAAAAACTGCGCAAAACAGTGCGATGCGCAAAACAGCGCGAGTGATAAACTGCGCAAAACAGTGCGATGCGCAAAACAGCGCGAGTGATAAACTGCGCAAAAACAGTGCGATGCGCAAAACAGCGCGAGTGATAAACTGCGCAAAACAGTGCGATGCGCAAAACAGCGCGAGTGATAAACTGCGCAAAACAGTGCGATGCGCAAAACAGCGCGAGTGATAAACTGCGCAAAAAAGTGCGATGCGCAAAACAGCGCGAGTGATAAACTGCGCAAAACAGTGCGATGCGCAAAACAGCGCGAGTGATAAACTGCGCAAAACAGTGCGATGCGCAAAACAGCGCGAGTGATAAACTGCGCAAAACAGTGCGATGCGCAAACAGCGCGAGTGATAAACTGCGCAAAACAGTGCGATGCGCAAAACAGCGCGAGTGATAAACTGCCAAAACAGTGCGATGCGCAAAACAGCGCGAGTGATAAACTGCGCAAAACAGTGCGATGCGCAAAACAGCGCGAGTGATAAACTGCGCAAAAAAGTGCGATGCGCAAAACAGCGCGAGTGATAAACTGCGCAAAAAAGTGCGATGCGCAAAACAGCGCGAGTGATAAACTGCGCAAAAACAGTGCGATGCGCAAAACAGCGCGAGTGATAAACTGCGCAAAACAGTGCGATGCGCAAAACAGCGCGAGTGATAAACTGCGCAAAACAGTGCGATGCGCAAAACAGCGCGAGTGATAAACTGCGCAAAACAGTGCGATGCGCAAAACAGCGCGAGTGATAAACTGCGCAAAAAAGTGCGATGCGCAAAACAGCGCGAGTGATAAACTGCGCAAAACAGTGCGATGCGCAAAACAGCGCGAGTGATAAACTGCGCAAAACAGTGCGATGCGCAAAACAGCGCGAGTGATAAACTGCGCAAAACAGTGCGATGCGCAAAACAGCGCGAGTGATAAACTGCGCAAAAACAGTGCGATGCGCAAAACAGCGCGAGTGATAAACTAAAAAGTGCGATGCGCAAAACAGCGCGAGTGATAAACTGCGCAAAAAGTGCGATGCGCAAAACAGCGCGAGTGATAAACTGCGCAAAACAGTGCGATGCGCAAAACAGCGCGAGTGATAAACTGCGCAAAACAGTGCGATGCGCAAAACAGCGCGAGTGATAAACTGCGCAAAACAGTGCGATGCGCAAAACAGCGCGAGTGATAAACTGCGCAAAAAAGTGCGATGCGCAAAACAGCGCGAGTGATAAACTGCGCAAAACAGTGCGATGCGCAAAACAGCGCGAGTGATAAACTGCGCAAAACAGTGCGATGCGCAAAACAGCGCGAGTGATAAACTGCGCAAAAAAGTGCGATGCGCAAACAGCGCGAGTGATAAACTGCGCAAAACAGTGCGATGCGCAAAACAGCGCGAGTGATAAACTGCGCAAAACAGTGCGATGCGCAAAACAGCGCGAGTGATAAACTGCGCAAAACAGTGCGATGCGCAAAACAGCGCGAGTGATAAACTGCGCAAAACAGTGCGATGCGCAAAACAGCGCGAGTGTAAACTGCGAAAAAAGTGCGATGCGCAAAACAGCGCGAGTGATAAACTGCGCAAAAAAGTGCGATGCGCAAAACAGCGCGAGTGATAAACTGCGCAAAACAGTGCGATGCGCAAAACAGCGCGAGTGATAAACTGCGCAAAAAAGTGCGATGCGCAAAACAGCGCGAGTGATAAACTGCGCAAAACAGTGCGATGCGCAAAACAGCGCGAGTGATAAACTGCGCAAAAAAGTGCGATGCGCAAAACAGCGCGAGTGATAAACTGCGCAAAACAGTGCGATGCGCAAAACAGCGCGAGTGATAAACTGCGCAAAACAGTGCGATGCGCAAAACAGCGCGAGTGATAAACTGCGCAAAACAGTGCGATGCGCAAAACAGCGCGAGTGATAAACTGCGCAAAAAAGTGCGATGCGCAAAACAGCGCGAGTGATAAACTGCGCAAAAAAGTGCGATGCGCAAACAGCGCGAGTGATAAACTGCGCAAAACAGTGCGATGCGCAAAACAGCGCGAGTGATAAACTGCGCAAAACAGTGCGATGCGAAAACAGCGCGAGTGAAACTGCGAAAAATGCGATGCGCAAAACAGCGCGAGTGATAAACTGCGCAAAAAAGTGCGATGCGCAAAACAGCGCGAGTGATAAACTGCGCAAAACAGTGCGATGCGCAAAACAGCGCGAGTGATAAACTGCGCAAAACAGTGCGATGCGCAAAACAGCGCGAGTGATAAACTGCGCAAAAAAGTGCGATGCGCAAAACAGCGCGAGTGATAAACTGCGCAAAACAGTGCGATGCGCAAAACAGCGCGAGTGATAAACTGCGCAAAACAGTGCGATGCGCAAAACAGCGCGAGTGATAAACTGCGCAAAAAGTGCGATGCGCAAAACAGCGCGAGTGATAAACTGCGCAAAAACAGTGCGATGCGCAAACAGCGCGAGTGATAAACTGCGCAAAACAGTGCGATGCGCAAAACAGCGCGAGTGATAAACTGCGCAAAACAGTGCGATGCGCAAAACAGCGCGAGTGATAAACTGCGCAAAAAGTGCGATGCGCAAAACAGCGCGAGTGATAAACTGCGCAAAACAGTGCGATGCGCAAACAGCGCGAGTGATAAACTGCGCAAAACAGTGCGATGCGCAAAACAGCGCGAGTGATAAACTGCGCAAAACAGTGCGATGCGCAAAACAGCGCGAGTGATAAACTGCGCAAAACAGTGCGATGCGCAAAACAGCGCGAGTGATAAACTGCGCAAAAAAGTGCGATGCGCAAAACAGCGCGAGTGATAAACTGCGCAAAAAAGTGCGATGCGCAAAACAGCGCGAGTGATAAACTGCGCAAAACAGTGCGATGCGCAAAACAGCGCGAGTGATAAAGCGCAAACAGTGCGATGCGCAAAACAGCGCGAGTGATAAACTGCGCAAAACAGTGCGATGCGCAAAACAGCGCGAGTGATAAACTGCGCAAAAAAGTGCGATGCGCAAAACAGCGCGAGTGATAAACTGCGCAAAAAAGTGCGATGCGCAAAACAGCGCGAGTGATAAACTGCGCAAAACAGTGCGATGCGCAAAACAGCGCGAGTGATAAACTGCGCAAAACAGTGCGATGCGCAAAACAGCGCGAGTGATAAACTGCGCAAAACAGTGCGATGCGCAAAACAGCGCGAGTGATAAACTGCGCAAAACAGTGCGATGCGCAAAACAGCGCGAGTGATAAACTGCGCAAAAAAGTGCGATGCGCAAAACAGCGCGAGTGATAAACTGCGCAAAAAAGTGCGATGCGCAAAACAGCGCGAGTGATAAACTGCGCAAAAAAGTGCGATGCGCAAAACAGCGCGAGTGATAAACTGCGCAAAACAGTGCGATGCGCAAAACAGCGCGAGTGATAAACTGCGCAAAAAAAGTGCGATGCGCAAAACAGCGCGAGTGATAAACTGCGCAAAAAAGTGCGATGCGCAAAACAGCGCGAGTGATAAACTGCGCAAAACAGTGCGATGCGCAAAACAGCGCGAGTGATAAACTGCGCAAAACAGTGCGATGCGCAAAACAGCGCGAGTGATAAACTGCGCAAAAAAGTGCGATGCGCAAAACAGCGCGAGTGATAAACTGCGCAAAACAGTGCGATGCGCAAAACAGCGCGAGTGTAAAACTGCGCAAAACAGTGCGATGCGCAAAACAGCGCGAGTGATAAACTGCGCAAAAAAGTGCGATGCGCAAAACAGCGCGAGTGATAAACTGCGCAAAACAGTGCGATGCGCAAAACAGCGCGAGTGATAAACTGCGCAAAACAGTGCGATGCGCAAAACAGCGCGAGTGATAAACTGCGCAAAACAGTGCGATGCGCAAAACAGCGCGAGTGATAAACTGCGCAAAACAGTGCGATGCGCAAAACAGCGCGAGTGATAAACTGCGCAAAACAGTGCGATGCGCAAAACAGCGCGAGTGATAAACTGCGCAAAAAAGTGCGATGCGCAAAACAGCGCGAGTGATAAACTGCGCAAAAAAGTGCGATGCGCAAAACAGCGCGAGTGATAAACTGCGCAAAACAGTGCGATGCGCAAAACAGCGCGAGTGATAAACTGCGCAAAACAGTGCGATGCGCAAAACAGCGCGAGTGATAAACTGCGCAAAAAAGTGCGATGCGCAAAACAGCGCGAGTGATAAACTGCGCAAAAAAGTGCGATGCGCAAAACAGCGCGAGTGATAAACTGCGCAAAACAGTGCGATGCGCAAAACAGCGCGAGTGATAAACTGCGCAAAAACAGTGCGATGCGCAAAACAGCGCGAGTGATAAACTGCGCAAAACAGTGCGATGCGCAAAACAGCGCGAGTGATAAACTGCGCAAAACAGTGCGATGCGCAAAACAGCGCGAGTGATAAACTGCGCAAAACAGTGCGATGCGCAAAACAGCGCGAGTGATAAACTGCGCAAAACAGTGCGATGCGCAAAACAGCGCGAGTGATAAACTGCGCAAAAAAGTGCGATGCGCAAAACAGCGCGAGTGATAAACTGCGCAAAAAGTGCGATGCGCAAAACAGCGCGAGTGATAAACTGCGCAAAAACAGTGCGATGCGCAAAACAGCGCGAGTGATAAACTGCGCAAAACAGTGCGATGCGCAAAACAGCGCGAGTGATAAACTGCGCAAAACAGTGCGATGCGCAAAACAGCGCGAGTGATAAACTGCGCAAAACAGTGCGATGCGCAAAACAGCGCGAGTGATAAACTGCGCAAAAAAGTGCGATGCGCAAAACAGCGCGAGTGATAAACTGCGCAAAAAAGTGCGATGCGCAAAACAGCGCGAGTGATAAACTGCGCAAAACAGTGCGATGCGCAAAACAGCGCGAGTGATAAACTGCGCAAAACAGCGATCGAAAGCGTGACTGCAAAACGGCGATGCAATACAGCGCGAGTGATAAACTGCGCAAAAACAGTGCGATGCGCAAAACAGCGCGAGTGTAAACTGCGCAAAACAGTGCGATGCGCAAAACAGCGCGAGTGATAAACTGCGCAAAAAAGTGCGATGCGCAAAACAGCGCGAGTGATAAACTGCGCAAAACAGTGCGATGCGCAAACAGCGCGAGTGATAAACTGCGCAAAACAGTGCGATGCGCAAAACAGCGCGAGTGATAAACTGCGCAAAAAAGTGCGATGCGCGAAAACAGCGCGAGTGATAAACTGCGCAAAACAGTGCGATGCGCAAAACAGCGCGAGTGATAAACTGCGCAAAAAAGTGCGATGCGCAATACAGCGCGAGTGATAAACTGCGCAAAACAGTGCGATGCGCAAAACAGCGCGAGTGATAAACTGCGCAAAACAGTGCGATGCGCAAAACAGCGCGAGTGATAAACTGCGCAAAAAGTGCGATGCGCAAAACAGCGCGAGTGATAAACTGCGCAAAACAGTGCGATGCGCAAAACAGCGCGAGTGATAAACTGCGCAAAACAGTGCGATGCGCAAAACAGCGCGAGTGATAAACTGCGCAAAAAAGTGCGATGCGCAAAACAGCGCGAGTGATAAACTGCGCAAAACAGTGCGATGCGCAAAACAGCGCGAGTGTAAACTGCGCAAAAACAGTGCGATGCGCAAACAGCGCGAGTGATAAACTGCGCAAAAACAGTGCGATGCGCAAAACAGCGCGAGTGATAAACTGCGCAAAACAGTGCGATGCGCAAAACAGCGCGAGTGATAAACTGCGCAAAACAGTGCGATGCGCAAAACAGCGCGAGTGATAAACTGCGCAAAACAGTGCGATGCGCAAAACAGCGCGAGTGATAAACTGCGCAAACAGTGCGATGCGCAAAACAGCGCGAGTGATAAACTGCGCAAAACAGTGCGATGCGCAAACAGCGCGAGTGATAAACTGCGCAAAAAAGTGCGATGCGCAAAACAGCGCGAGTGATAAACTGCGCAAAACAGTGCGATGCGCAAAACAGCGCGAGTGATAAACTGCGCAAAAAGTGCGATGCGCAAAACAGCGCGAGTGATAAACTGCGCAAAACAGTGCGATGCGCAAAACAGCGCGAGTGATAAACTGCGCAAAACAGTGCGATGCGCAAAACAGCGCGAGTGATAAACTGCGCAAAACAGTGCGATGCGCAAAACAGCGCGAGTGATAAACTGCGCAAAACAGTGCGATGCGCAAACAGCGCGAGTGATAAACTGCGCAAAAAAAGTGCGATGCGCAAAACAGCGCGAGTGATAAACTGCGCAAAACAGTGCGATGCGCAAAACAGCGCGAGGTGATAAACTGCGCAAAAAAGTGCGATGCGCAAAACAGCGCGAGTGATAAACTGCGCAAAACAGTGCGATGCGCAAACAGCGCGAGTGATAAACTGCGCAAAACAGTGCGATGCGCAAAACAGCGCGAGTGATAAACTGCGCAAAACAGTGCGATGCGCAAAACAGCGCGAGTGAAAATGCGAAAATGCGATGCGAAAAGGCGAGGTAAACTGCGCAAAACAGTGCGATGCGCAAAACAGCGCGAGTGATAAACTGCGCAAAAAGAGTGCGATGCGCAAAACAGCGCGAGTGATAAACTGCGCAAAACAGTGCGATGCGCAAAACAGCGCGAGTGATAAACTGCGCAAAACAGTGCGATGCGCAAAACAGCGCGAGTGATAAACTGCGCAAAAACAGTGCGATGCGCATAAACAGCGCGCGAGTGATAAACTGCGCAAACAGTGCGATGCGCAAAACAGCGCGAGTGATAAACTGCGCAAAACAGTGCGATGCGCAAAACAGCGCGAGTGATAAACTGCGCAAAACAGTGCGATGCGCAAAACAGCGCGAGTGATAAACTGCGCAAAAAAGTGCGATGCGCAAAACAGCGCGAGTGATAAACTGCGCAAAAAGTGCGATGCGCAAAACAGCGCGAGTGATAAACTGCGCAAAAACAGTGCGATGCGCAAAACAGCGCGAGTGTAAACTGCGCAAAAACAGTGCGATGCGCAAAACAGCGCGAGTGATAAACTGCGCAAAAAAGTGCGATGCGCAAAACAGCGCGAGTGATAAACTGCGCAAAAAGTGCGATGCGCAAAACAGCGCGAGTGATAAACTGCGCAAAACAGTGCGATGCGCAAAACAGCGCGAGTGATAAACTGCGCAAAACAGTGCGATGCGCAAAACAGCGCGAGTGATAAACTGCGCAAAAACAGTGCGATGCGCAAAACAGCGCGAGTGATAAACTGCGCAAAAAAGTGCGATGCGCAAAACAGCGCGAGTGATAAACTGCGCAAAACAGTGCGATGCGCAAAACAGCGCGAGTGATAAACTGCGCAAAAACAGTGCGATGCGCAAAACAGCGCGAGTGATAAACTGCGCAAAAAAGTGCGATGCGCAAACAGCGCGAGTGATAAACTGCGGGCAAAAAAAGTGCGATGCGCAAACAGCGCGAGTGATAAACTGCGCAAAACAGTGCGATGCGCAAAACAGCGCGAGTGATAAACTGCGCAAAACAGTGCGATGCGCAAACAGCGCGAGTGATAAACTGCGCAAAACAGTGCGATGCGCAAAACAGCGCGAGTGTAAACTGCGCAAAACAGTGCGATGCGCAAAACAGCGCGAGTGATGATAAACTGCGCAAAAACAGTGCGATGCGCAAAACAGCGCGAGTGATAAACTGCGCAAAACAGTGCGATGCGCAAAATAAGCGCGAGTGTAAACTGCGCAAAACAGTGCGATGCGCAAAACAGCGCGAGTGATAAACTGCGCAAAAAAGTGCGATGCGCAATACAGCGCGAGTGATAAACTGCGCAAAAACAGTGCGATGCGCAAAACAGCGCGAGTGTAAACTGCGCAAAACAGTGCGATGCGCAA
>JAPPVO010006128.1:0-33104 GCA_030407325.1 Camellia japonica | reverse complement strand
CCAAGAGAAAACAAGGAAAAAAGAAGAAGAAACCCTAAGGAAGGGTGGCTAATCCCTCCACTTTTTGTAATCTCAGTCACATATTTCAGCCCCACAAAACACCTCAAAAACAGTATACAAAACAAGAAAAAGAAAGGAAAAGAGTAAAAGAGAAGTAGATGAAAAGAAAGCAAAGCTCTACCTCTTGAAACAGGAGTGTCTTCTTAGTTATCAAACCTCAGTCCTAACACCCTCGAGTATCTGAAATATAATTTGAAATTTTAGCAAGAAGCTTCAAGAACAAGCTCTAATAGTGTATGTATTATATATGCAGGTCAAGGAAGTTTTTTCAAGGGAGAAGGGTGATTTTAGCTCTCAATATCCTTCGAAGCCTTTTAAAAAAAATTCTAACCCTAAATTTCGAAGGGAGAGAGTCTATTTGTAGAATTTGATATCTTTTGGTCGAAAATATCTTCAAAAA
The DNA here is from genome assembly GCA_030407325.1 of Camellia japonica. Classification (NCBI taxonomy): domain Eukaryota; kingdom Viridiplantae; phylum Streptophyta; class Magnoliopsida; order Ericales; family Theaceae; genus Camellia; species Camellia japonica. The sequence continues at coordinate 32,644 of JAPPVO010006128.1, read as the reverse complement.
ATGGGTAGCTAGCGAAATCCCACTAGATACACTGTATGCCGCTAATGAGACCTGGCCGGTCCCAAATACCCACGGCCGGGCCAAAAAATCTACGGCCGACTCTAAAATCTACTCTCTGTCTTACTGTTGTATGGTCAGTGCAGGTTGGAGAAATGCTTTGAAAATGGGGTTTTGGTCAAAATGGGGTGTAAGGTTGGGATTAGAGCTTGAATTCGGATTCCTTTTCAGAAGATCACACAACATAAATTTTCATCATCGGGTGTTTGGAATGAAGCGGTCAAATCTTAAGGGCGGTCAAAATGGGGTGTCTACAGAATGCCTCATTTGTTCTATTCTCCATTCCTTGGGTTTTGATTCCAGGAATGCCAATCTCCAGTGGAATGGCAGTTTCTGTGTCATAAGCCATGACAAAAGGAGACTCACAATAGATCTTCTTGGCATAGTCCAATTGTCACGCCCCGGATTTACACGGTCCAGCTCATGTGAATAAACCAGCCAACAATGAACAATAGATAACAACTCTCATGCAAATGAATATAATATAGTTATACAGTACATGTGTTTATCCGATTTCATATATTCCTATATACAGCATTTAAGTCAAATAGATGTTCTGTAACTAAAACATACACGAATGCTATAAATTAAATTGAACGCCCTGAGGGTTACATCATTCACAAAGGGTGTAACCCTTATAAGAATGGCACACGACCAATAAATAACATAAATGGCCCATGGCCTACAACTAACTAAATCACCCAACACGGTTTCAAACACAACTTTACGTCACAGTCCACAACCACACATGTACACTAGAAAAATATTTTCAGCCACGTAGGGTGAGTATAAAGCCCAGTAAAGAATATTTCAAAAACTAAACATGCTCCACCATCATAAAATGATCATGATGCAATATATATATACAATATGCTCAAATGCATTTTAAAATTCATTTGATTTCTCAATAAAATCCTTTCTTTTCAATTACCAAAACCTTACGTTTAATCAAAACGTTTTCCGAGTTCAAATCATCTGTTTGATATAAAATCCCTTTCCAAAAACCGATCTAGGTATCTCAATACCAACCAACAAATACATTGCTACATCAAATGCAAATACATCGCTAAACAACAACAAATATATTGCTAAAACCTTTTTCAAAAACATCATTTCAAGCCAAAATGAAAATAAATAAAATGGGTCAATCTCCAGGGTTAGTGTTCATACGAGTAACTATATAAGTCACAAGGTCATTTTTACCGGTGCTAACCGGAAAGCTCGACACCTATCTCGCGGGTTTAGGTTTTTCACAATGGACACACAGGCCAACTTAATTCTGCTTTAATACCCCCTTATAGCTTTACCACTTTTTTACCTTTTTCCAATAGCACAATACTTCTGGTTCAAGATATTGTTGTCCAATACAATGTAAATGTTCCAAAACATAATACGAGAATTTCCAAAACCTCTTTCCAAACAGACGATTTTAAATTCTAAAAAATCCATTACATGCTGCATGACATGAATGATTTCAATTTGCTTAATCCACATGTAATTTCTAACTTACGACAATGATATCCTCCACCGATAGCCGCAACAGTTATCTTTAATGCAATAATTAATAGATAACAATACAGATATATTTTTTCAAAAGAGTAACAACACCTATTTTCAAAATCTCACAACCATTTTCTTTCTATCTCTTTCCAACCAAACCATTTATCAAAATATCAATCCAACTCCCAAAGCAATATCATTTAGGTTTTTTTACGAATTGGGACTTTTCCCCTTTTAGAAATCCATATGCAATTTGTATATCTAAAATAACCATAGTAGCATAACTATAGCCCCAAAACCCCCAAATTTCACAAAACCCTCAAACCCAAAATAACATTTCAAAGTCAACCAAATGACTACCAAATATAAATAACAAAATACACCACAAATATGCTACCGAAATCATATTGAGTTTAGAAATAAACCTTACCTCTTGAAGCAAAGAGGAGAACTCGAAAAAACTCAAAGCTGACGAAACCACGAAAAGGGAAACGTTAGTTACATCACGTTGTTCTGCATCATGAAGTTGACTACTATCTGCAGGTCTGTCAACTTGTTTGTCATGTTCTTCAGTTCATCATCCCTTCTTAGGCACCTATCTTTCCATACCTAGAGATCGCATTCGTGGTAGTATTCATCTTGACTACTCTTCTTGTTCCCATTTCGGCCCCGAGCGACATTGTTTGCTTTGGGGTTAACCTCTTGTACTTCTTCATTATTGTTCTTCCTTTCAGTATTAAGACCCATATGTTCCTCCTCCTCACTGTAAAGATCATCCCCGATCCTTACTTCATATCTGTTGTTGGCTATTTATTCTATAATAAATTTCCATAGAAAGTGCCAAATTGTGGGTGTTAATTTCTGACCACACAACCAAACAGGGAACTTAGCTGGAGAACACGCGGCAAAATAGATTGAGCCAACCACGTGCTAACAAGAAAATAACAATACCACGATGGTTCGTCTACCCAGGGGCACTCCAATGATCAAGTCAATCTAACAGTCTCTGAAAGATCTCACACAAGTACTCAATGCACAAATTAAAGTGTCACAACATAAATCATACACCTTAGACCCACGAGGATGCCTTACTTTTATAATGATCAGTGTCCAATTTTCCCTAGAAGTCTCACTTCATGGGACTCTATCATTTACAAGGATAACATCTATTACAACTCACATTATTCAGATTAAGATAAACTTCTTCAAGAGTTCTATCTCTATCCAAATAGGTAGCTTGATGTCATCTAGAACTCTTGTCCTCTATTCAAATGTCTCAGATTTAGATATAATCACATCATATCTCGACGACTTGGTCCATCCACGTGGCACCTAGGCTAACAACCTCGGTTACGTAGACAACCTAAAAAATAGGTCCTTACAACTGCCCCCTAGGTTCTATTACCTCGGCAACTTGAGATGATGAAACCTATATCGTTTGATTTTCTAACATATCAGCTAAACAACATGCTAAAGATACTCCTCTGACCGAGATCATGACTCGTGGGTGTCAAGAAACAAGGACTCAAGTGTCCACTCATCAAGAATCAAGAACCAACATATTCTATTATCCAAGATCAACATCTCAACCGAGATCGCACTACTAGCTGAGATCTTGACTTGCTAGTTCAAGAACATCAAGATTTGAAATCTATCATCTCAAACAAACTCAACCGTCATACCAACATCATGACGTGTCACCTCCTCACTGATCATATTGTTTCCAACTCGATCTTTTTGCCCGATGTTGGCCATATATTCTTACTAAGTTCTTACAGACAGTGCCAAATTGTAAGTGTTGATTTCCGACCACACAACCAAACAGGAAACTTATCTGAAAAGTATGCGGCAGAATAGATTGAGCTAATCACTTGCCAACAAGAAAATGAGAATACCGTGGTGGTTTGTCCATCCGGGGGAACTTTGACGATCAAGTCCGTCAAACAATCTCTCAAAGATCTCACACAAGTACTCAATGCACAAATTAAAGCGTACCTTAGATCCACAGGGGTGCCTTACTTTTATAGTTAGCAATGACCTAGTCTTGTAGAAGTCTTACTTCATAGGATTGAAGCTCAATGCTCATCTCAGACTCTCAGCTAGATAGAGATAAAGTCCTCAAGAGGCTTATCCTTATCCAGGCTAAGAGCCTCCTCTTATCTAGGACTCTTGTCCTTTATCCAGATATCTCATAATCCTGGTATTATCGCATCGAATCTCGGAGGTATCGCGATCATCCCAGCAACTATGATTCACCCATGTGGCACTTTAGCCGACATCTTGGAGCCACCTCAGTCACGTGGTGTCATTCGCAAAATACTTGCCCACACTCACTATAGAATTCATCTGAGCAATCCAATCTATTTATTTTATTGAATCCTATGAGCAAATCATTCATGGGTAGCGACTTTCTCATTTTCTTTATTCATGTAATTTTTTTACTATAAATACGCAAATTTCCTATTTTGAAGGTTTACGTGTATGTTTTTGATAGCATATAATACCTCTTTTATTTAGCAAATTTCACTGTTTTTGAGGTTTGCGTCTTTGTTTTGATTGTATACAACATTAGGTTGTGGGCTCAATTTTTTTCAACTTAAAAACATTGGATAATCAACTATACATTATTTGGTTCAGACAAAATAAACGATTAAATAAGGATAAATTATGTCGTTAGTCTCTTTAGTTTGATTAAAATTTCACTTTAATTTTTATAATTTTAATTTAAATCATGCATTTTTAATTTTGTTACAACGTGAACCTTTCATTATTTACTATTAGAATTTTCGACAAAAACGGCCACATGCAAAGCTAGAGGGACCAAATTAAAATGTAGTTAAATTACAGGATCACTATTGCAATCCCTATAATTTCTTTTGAATTCTACTTTAATACATTTAGTTTTGCTTGTGATCTTTTTTTAATTCAAAATGTTAAAGGAGCATGACACGGGGACGATGTTACAATAAAATTAAAAATATAATATTCAAATTATTTAAATTAAAATTATAGGAACTAAAATGACACTTCAATTAAAGTACAGGGACAAATCGTGTAATTTACCTGATAAATAAATAAAAGGGTAAATTACATTGACCTTCCCTAAAGTATAGAGAAAATACAAGTAGCCCCATAATTTTGGCATAATTGCATTGACAACCCTTCTAGTAAGGCTAAAGTGACCGAAGCTAATGCAAATAGTGTGAATTTACTATAATAAATAAGAATATGTATATATATATACATTTTAATGTAAAAAATATGACATTATCATTTTTACATTCATGAACTAACGAATTATTGATGAAAATGGAATTATTTGTTAAGTGAATTAAAGCCTTAATCATGCCCTAAATAATTTACCCTAAATAAAAAAAGGACACACACAGTTTCTTTGTGCAAAAAAACATTTTTTTGAGTGGAGAAAATGGTTTTATTGATTTTATTTTTTTTTTGAAAAATATTCTGGGAAAAAATTTATTTTCTATTCTATGGTTGTGATCTTGGAAATAATGATGTTAGTAGTGGTAATGGTAGTAGTAGTGGTGGTGGCAACGGCGGCAGCGGTGGCGGCATTGGTGGTGGTGGGGATGTGGTGGTGATAGTTGTGGTGACGATGATGTTGGTAGGATGGAGGTTGTTTTAGTGATGGTGACAGTGACAATAATGATGACGGTGGTAGTAACACAGATAAGACTTTGGTTTGTCTTGTCAAATCTAAAGTCTTTTTTGAAAAAAAAAAAAACTTTTGAAAGGCAAAAATATCCAAATGACTCACTTTTTGTTTATTACACACACAAAAATTTGTTAGCTTTCGTTTTCTGTACTATAAAATGTAGTAAAATTAAAATAAAAAAAAATTCAAATATGACATGACTGATACCATGAATATTAAATTTGTCAAATCAGTGTTGAACCTTAAGGGGCAAAATGAAAAAAACTTTGTTACAACTATAGGTAAAAGTATAAATTTCATAAAATTGAGAGGGCAGCTTCCCCTTCTATGATCAATGTGACTTTGCTATTGCAATTTAGTTGTGTAAAAGAGCATCTCATCACCAAGTCAACAGATATATATATATATATATATGTCAATATTGTCCGATATTAATCAATACAACTACAATATCCAATATGGGTACAATATAGATACCTAGTCAAGTTCTTTGATTATTGTATATGGGGAGAAAACACCTAAAAACCCTCTAAGGTGTTGTCCTTAGAAAATCCTCTAGGGTGGTTTACCCAATCGTGGGACAAAAATGACTTTTTACGGCTAGATTATTTATGTATAAGTTGTAGCACGGTCGGGCATTCTCAAAATAAGCCCTAGGCATTCTTTATCAAAGTCCTTGGCACAATATATGCCAAGGTATAAGTTCTAGTAGGAGCTCAAGCTCAACATTGTTCAGATATGTGCTCGGACCTTACACTATGTTCAGTGTTTGAACCTAAAATCTAGACCTAGCTATTGGGCTTTGCATTTAGACCTAAAGGATGAATCTAACACTTGCTAGTCCTGCTATGCAAAGGTCCAGCTTGACAATTGTCATTTTGTCATCGCATGAAAGAAATTCACTAAAATTGTCTTAATCAAGACGATTGGAGGGCATGTGGCCAAACACCAAATATCATTTTAACCAAACAAAAATATACATATCCATTTGTCAGAGCAATAATAGAAAATTTCCACTCCTTATTTAGTTCAAAGAGAATGAAAGTTTAGGGGCAAATGAAAGCGGTTAAAAAATACCATAGGGTCCTTGGAGGGAATATTTCACAACATATCCTTGAGAGCTTCTAGAATGACTAGCTCGCCAATGGAAACCCGTCTATATGCTTTGTTTGACCTTTTGGCCATTACAATCAGCTTCTACCCCTCAAGAAAATTGAAGTACATTGACCTACTCACAAAGAGCTACAAGACAGCCAAAACATTGTTGCTAATAAAATGAAAGTTAACAAAGCCAAACCAATCTTATATTCAATAAAAGTCCACTTTCTCAAAGAAAATAAACCTTAATTTGTCGAGAAAGATCAACTGTAGAGGAAAATCAATGGTTAGACTAAGAATTTGGTTCGGCAAAGGGTTAAGGTATGCCATCATGGTTTATACTATTTCTGAATTGATATCTATTCTACAGTTGTGGTCTGACTTTGGGGTTGAAGTGTTCAAAGCTTCAAGTTTGGGCTAGTCAATTGAGAAAAAAAAAAAGAAAGAAAAAGAAAAAAAATTATGATCAGGCTTATAATTTTTTTTTTTGAAGGGCATGACCAGGCTTATATTGATGTCTAGCTGTGTATACAACATATATTGCCTACATAGGGAGTGGGAGGCGACCTAATATATTTCCAAAGATAATACCAAACTTGGGGTGTAAGAAAATTTGGTGAAATCAAACCGGCCAGTCTACATTGATCAAAATTTCAATTTTCATCGTAAGGTATATGTTTTGATTTTGAAAAATTGTACGACAATATCGACCAAATTGACCTAATATTTTTTTGAAATACTTTTTATATTCTTAATCTTTGAACATTAGAAGATCAGTAACCAATTGTACATGTTTTAAAATAAAAATTAGGGAGAGACATTTTTCCCTACTCTCTCTCTTTATTTACCCTCAATGTGAAATAGTACATGCATCTATGAAACCTTTAACAACGTGTAAAGCATTCCTTTACACTACACCAAAAATTGACAAAAAACAAACCATATCATGCAGTCGGCTTCAATTCTTCAATCAACAAAATTGATGGATTCACTTTGGAGCTAAATTTTCTCTTAAACCCTAATCGAACCAATTACAACCCTACTTTCAACACCAAAAACCTCATCACACTCCTCCTTCAACATATATGGGAGGAAAATTAATGTAATAGTACATCCCCCTTATTTGATTATGCGATTTTTATTTTTAGAACTGCCATGGCTTAGTGATTTGGAGTGCTCAAAGCTCGTCAGACGGAACCCAGTCCATAGAAGATGAGAGAATCTTAGACAAAGTCATGAAAACTTTTGACATGGAGGGTCGAGAATTGAGATCATCATGAAAGCCTACACAGTTCTTCGCTAGTTGCGCCAATGAGTAGGCCAAGTCCAAGGGGTATTGGTGCCCCAAACAAGGATCAATGAAGGTTCGTAGTTTGTCTCTCACATTCTCTCCATCGAGCACCTGATGAATAGTTACGGATAACAACTCCTCTTTTTCATTGTCATCTCCATTCTTCTTCTTCTTGCCATCATGCCCCCGACTTGCAACTTCCCTTCCCGATAAGAGCTCCAACATCACCACACCAAAGGCGTAGACATCGAGTTTTGGGGTCACCAAGCCATTCTCTATATATTCAGGAGCCATATAGCCATGACTGCCTACCACATGCCTTGTCAATTGCAGGTTTTGGTTCTCTGGAAGACTCCTCGCCAACCCAAAATTGGCAATCATGGCCCTTAAGTCAATGTTTAGAAGGATGTTACTACTCTTCAAGTTCTTGTGGATGTAAGGAGGACTAGTGTAGTTGTGGAGGTAATTTAGGGCATCCGCAACATTGTAGGCAATCTGAACCCTCTGCTTCCAGCTTAGGCTAGTAGAATAAGAATGATTTTTTGAATTTGAGTGCAACCAGTCGCTGAGGGACCCGTTCTCAGCGTACTCATAAACAAGGTAGGTGTTCTCATCATGCACACAGAACCCAGAAAGCCTGATTATATTAGAATGGTTAATCTGCTTCAAGATGTTGATCTCATCTGAGACGTCCCCTTTCATTATCTTAATTGCAGCGTTGTCGCCCTTGAAGGAACCTCGATATACAGAGCCCTTGATTTGGTTTGTTTCGCAGAAGAACCCTGTGGCCTCTTGCAATTCCTCAAACTTATACTTGGTAAGGGATCCAACGACATATTGAACTCCTTGTGACGAGACGGACCACGATTTCCTACCAGACGGAACCATGGTGTAATCAGATGATTCAATGAACTTTTTATCATTGGGTGGCGTATTTGAAACTGGTTCTCTATGTTGATATTGACGACGATAAAAGAACCAAAAGAGAAATCCGAGGAAGGCGACAAGAAGAAAAACACCTCCAACTCCAGCGCCTATAAAAGCCCACTTATGGGAAGAATTGCTCTTGTTCACAATCGGGACGGCAGGCAACTTTGGGGACGACGGAGGCGGAGGCGGCGGAGAGATGGAAGTGTTGATCATAGTGGGCTTGGTTTTAAGTGGAACAAGGATTGTGGTGAAGGGGTAGATGATGCTATCAGAAGATAGCTGATTTGCATCCAATATGCTTTGGTGGTCGACGCCAAAGGTGTCACCAATGGATTCAATTGTGTCCGGCCAGGAGGTGAGGTAAGTAAGTAGGTACGTACTTGACACTGGCGTTGGTTTGGTTGGAAGTGGGGCAAGCACATCTCAAAGGGACTTCTACTTTCATCCCGTTGGGTAGATCGAGATAACTGTAGGGATTCTGGCCGATCAAGGCCTGGCAAGTGGTAAGGCCCTGATAGGTGTCGTTGGCTAGGATAAAGTAAGTATCATTTGCGTTGAGGACGTATGTGGCATTGTGCTGGTAGTAAGTGGCTGTAGAGTCGCATGAGCAATTGATGGGGACGATGAGGAGGGTGTCAGTGGGGAAAGTGTCGACGACGACGACGTCAGAGACATTGTCGATTTGGGTAATTTCAGAAGGATCAGTGGTGAGAAGGTGGCCGATAGTCGCTGCTGAGTTGTAAATGGCGGTGGAGCGAAAGGTGAGATACGAAAGGCAGGACGAGACTGCACCATTGCATACATGTCCTAGTGTGGTGCTATAATTCGTTTCACAGTCCATCTGATTGTTATCTATGTATGCCTGTTGGCCACTTGATCCATGAATTTGTTGTAGAAGCATAACAACAGCAACAACAACAACAAAAGTAGGACTAATCTTCTTCATTTTCAACGACAATCGATACACGATGGAATTGGGCTGAAATCGAACCAGATAAAAAAAAATTATATTGCAATTCTTTAGCCTAAATTTCAAAGTTTAGGAGAGAGAACAAGAAAAAGGAAGACTATCAAACACATACCATCATGGTGATTTGTGAGAGGTGGTGGTTATGATTTGCAGCATAAATTTGTGAGATTGCTCGAGCTTTATTTGGTGCCATTTATAGTCCAAAAATATATATATATATATATATATGATTCAATTCCAACACGTCTTTCAATTTGACCAATTTACTCATTATCGTGCCTCCACTGACCTTACATTTTCTAACTTGGTTTATACAAAAAGATTGTTAATTGGGTCTTCATTAAGAAGTAAATAATATCAATATATTAAAACTTTAATACACAGTTTACGTAGGAAATTTTTTCAATAACGAAAAATCAAATACAGTAATGTAAGTAATATAACAAAACCCCCCAAAGTAGGATAAAAAGTCACAATAAATATACAAAAAAATAGTCCTACACACACGTAGAGAGATTTAAACCATTAATCTCTTTGAGTTCTAATCAATTAGACTAACATCGTTGGTTAATTATTATTAAGACTTAACGACTTCTAATCTAGACAAATAAATCTTATTTTATATAATTTCTGTCAAATTATTTTAAGACTCCATAATTGTTTATTTTTAATTCACCCTTTAATATGTGAATAAATTCGGAATACTACCATAAGGTAAACACCACTTTTCTCCCGCTAACCTAATGATATAGATCTTACATGCTATTGTAATGTGAGATTTTTTATTAATTGATGATACTATCACTTAGTATCACCGTTATACCTAATATTTATTAGATATAAAAATCTTAGCCATCGAAACAAATAAACACTACTTTTCATTTTCTAGTTTTGTTTTTAACAAGACGTAAGTTACTTAAAGCATACATCATATTTAATTGGATTCTTAACAACATATCAAAAAATGAACAATCTATTTTTAAAATCATATTTTATGTTCTTTTTAAAGATAAAGACGATCAAATCATGTAATTATACTTATCAAATCATGTATAGTTAGTGGAGTGTGTGTTCCAGATGAGGAGATGCTGGAGTTTGCTTCAGTGTTAAATTGTAAAGTAAGAACTCTGCCATTTCAGTACCTTGGACTCCCATTGGGTGCTAACCCAGGTAGGAAAGCAACATGGAGACCTGTATTGGACAAGTTTAGAAGCAAATTAACAGGTTGGAAAAGGAAATTACTTTCATTTGCTGGGAGACTTACGTTAATTAAATCTGTTCTGTCCTCTCTGTCCATATACTATTTGTCATTGTATAAATTGCCTCAAGGGGTAGCCAGAGACCTAGATAAGATTCAGGCTTCTTTCCTCTGGGGTGGATTTGAATTGAAGAGGAAGGTTCACTTGGTAAAATAGAAGGAAGTAGCTAAACCAGTGGAGCAAGGGGGTTTTGGGATAAGGAGAGTTAAGGAGGTTAATGATTGCCTTTTGTTGAAATGGAGGTAGAGGTTGGGGTTGAAAACAAAGCTTTGTGGAGGAGAGTCATTTGTAGCAAATATCGGTTAGAGGAGGGGAGTTGGAGCCCTCCTGCTAGCCTCATTAGTAGGTTTTCCAAAATGTGGAAAGACATATTATCAGGATCTGATCAGAGTGGCAACCTCCTGGAGTTCTTTCTGAATAACTGTAAGGTGAAAGTGGAAAATGGCCATAGAGTTAAGTTTTGGGTGGATAAATGGTGTAACAACTTATGTCTCAAAGATGAATTCCCACTCTTGTATAGGTTGGTAGGTGAAAAGGGTGAGACTCTAGCTGCTATGCTGGAAAGGAAGGAGGATACTGGTGAGTGGGTGTTCCAGTTTAGAAGGGAATTGTATGATTGGGAAAGTTTGGAGGCAACCAGATTGAAAAACCAGCTACAGGCAGGCTCAGTTATTAGGAACTCTGAAGAAGATACACTAGTTTGGATGGTTTCAAAACAGGGAGTTTTTCGATTAAATCAGTGTACAGATTTATAGCAGATGGTTTTGGTAGCTTCAGTCTAATCAGTAAAAGGATTTGGGTAAAACACATTCCATCTAGAGTTCAATTTTTTGAATGGCTTGCTTGGAAAGGAAAATTAAAGACTACATAATTTCTTACCAGGATTGATGTACTGCATGCTAATGCATCTTCCGTATGCTGCCTGTGCAAATCTGGGGTTGAGTCAATTAACCATGTGTTATTGTCATGCCAAGTGGCTTGGAGTGTGTTCTGCAATACTAAAATGGTGGGATGTCCAAGGTGCTTTGCCAGATTCAGTGGAGGTTGTTCTTAACTGGTGGGCAGGAGTGAGGTTTCGGAAAAAGGTGAGGTTGATGTGGAAAGCTCTTCCTATGGTTGTTATGTGGTCTCTATGGAACCATCGCAATGAATGCTTATTTCGAGATGTTGCCCCAAGTGGGGAGGGTGTTTCTGATCTGATTAAGGTTAGAATAGTTGTCTGGTTTAAGGAGGTATTTAAGGATTGTAGGTTCTCTGTGCATGATTTCATTTTTAATTTGGAGCACATTAGATTTTGCTTAGGAGATGGATCCAGGGGTGTTTCATGATGTTACTTAGTGAGCGTGGGTTGGTTGATATTTTTCTGGAGTCCGCTTTGATGATTTGGTTTGCTGCTATGCTATTAATCTGCTTCATCTGAGTTGATCTGATTAATCTACTTCAACTGATCTGTTAATCTATTTCATCTGATCTGGTTCATCGGATTTGTTAATCTATTCTGTATGTTAATCTGCTTCATCTGAGCTGCTCTGTTAGTCTGCTTCATCTGGTCTGTTAATTCTAGTCTGCTCTGTTAGCTGCTCTGTTATTCTGTCTTGTTCATTCTGGTAGAAGCTGGTATATTCAAGTCCCATGTAGAACAGGAGAATGTATTCAGTGGTTTGGTTGCTATCTGGATGTCTTGTTTTTTATTGTTCTATGGCTTCTCTGCTCTCAAAGGTTCTTGGGCTATCTAATCTGGTTTGATCTGTGATTGCTGTGTCATTGCTGTGTGAATGATTAGAGATGATGTTGATTGATAATGTTAATACCTGCAGTATTCATACTGGTGTTTGAACAGAGGTGATGCTGGAAGCTTGTTCCAGCTCCATAGCTGTCTTCGGGGTTGCATAGTCTTGGCTTCTGGTTTCGTTCTGTTGTTGTTTTTTTTTTCCCTTCTGTTTGTTGGTTTCTCACCAACTAGGAGGTTGGAGCTTGTTCTAGCTCCAAGCTCCTTTTTATTGATGTCTTCCATTGTACTTTGTATGTGCTTCATCAATAAAGTTTTCTTTGCCGATCAAAAAAAAAAAAAAAATCAATTTAAATCATCAAACGAGAGCCTGTAGTGAGCATAAAAGGCCTAGACTGTACCCTCTCTGATCAATGGAGAGACGTCAACTATTTTTTTAAAAAAAAAATTTTCTTATATTGATAGGCCTTTTACATATATGAATGTTAATTAGGGTGCTTGGGTCAAAAGTTCAAAATTGGATTTCTTCAGCCCAAAGGTTCACGCGTCAAACAATAATGTCCATAAGGACAAGATCTTGTAAAATGACCAAACTACGCCTCAATATCTTCTGTCTCTCTCATGCATTGATTTTATCTCACTCTCTCCTCTCGTTAGATCTCTCTCTCTCTCTCTCTCTCTCCCTCTCTCTCTCTTGTGTGTTCATCTTTGCCATCGGGCCATTATACCATCACCAATCTTGCCACACGACCAAGCCCTAATTCTCATTTCTCTATTGGATCATTGATCTTCTCTGTCGAATCACCGTAGTTGGAGCTTCTCCCCACCATGATCGTCATGTTATCTCCGATTATAAGGCCCTAGGGTTAGAACTTTTTACAATTACAACTTGCAAGAGAGAGTTAGAGAGAGAGAGAGAGAGAGGAATCAATGGCGTCGAAGGTTATAGTGAAGGCAATCACAACGTCTTCATCGTTGTCGTTGATGCTGTTGTCGCCATCGAGATCTGGTAGTTAACAACCCTTCGAGTGACGCAGAGTTCTAGATCCTCCTCCAACACCGTCGCACATTACGCCATCATAACTCTCAGCTCCATCGCGCACGACGAGTCTAGATCTGAGGGCTCTCCCTCTTCGCCTCTCTCTCTTTTTCCATCTTCTCTCTTTTTTTACCCATATTAGGAGAGATTATTGGGTGGTTTTAGACCATTCTTCTATGGCCATACCATTCTTCCAAGTGGAGATTGTAATCGCAAATGAAATGAATGCTAATCCAGCCATCGACAAAGGCCTCTATAATCAAAGCCAAGCTCTGTCATCGTTGCAGAGGCTCTTGTACTCGAATTTCAGCATGAAAGCTTGCTGAAGTGCATCTCCGATTATCGCCATTTTTTGGGATTTACCCAAAACCTTGGGCTTTGGAAATTTGTTAGGGTTTTGAAGATTGGTTCAAGAAATTGTGAACTTGTGATGGTTTGATCTGATCGATTTAAGAGCTAGGCCTATGACGAAGACACTTGATCTATGGCTTAATAAGTTGTGCTCATTGGGTTTTGAAAATATGAAGATTTAAAAGCCCTAAATGCATAGATGTATATACATATAATGTCTTTTAATCTCTCTCATTTTTGTTTCTATTACAGATTCACAAATCAATGAGAGAGATATACCAAGTCTTCAATGAAGCTCTCTAATGAGTAGTTGACCAGATCTAAATCCGAAAGTGAAAGGTTCTTTTTGATGATTTGTTGTTTAAACAGATAAAAAATAAACAGATAGAAAATTTGAATAGATAAAAAATTTGAATAGATACGAATTTGAACAGATAGAAAATTTAAATGGATAAAAAAAATTTAGACAGAGAAGAATTTTAACAAATAAAAAATTTTCAATAGACAGTCAATGAAAAGTCAAACAGATAAAAAAAAGTCAAGGGGTAAAATTGGAAAAAAAAATGTTCTCCAGGACTTCTCACTAAACTATTTCACAGTGTAGATCTTTCATCAACAAAAAAAATCTCTTGGACCTAATATCTTATACCCCTCCTTGTATTAAATTTATCACCATTTAACCCTATTAATTATTGTTCAACAAACAGATATTACCATTTACTTAATTATACTATAAATTTGGTATTATTACCCAAAATTGTAAATTTATGATTGAGATTCACTATGAGTGAACCCCACGAAATTTTGTGAATATATTTCTTGGCCCAATTAAATTAGGAATTGGGATCGCTGCTATGCTGAGTGCACAACAGTCACTGTTGTGCAGTCAAATGGGCCCATTTTGGGATCCATTTCGATAATCCAAACCGTTTATATTTTAGAATACATCAAGTAGAATATACCTATAAAAAAATAAGTTAATCGGATATCGTTCACCTTTTCATCCACTCCCATTTGTATTCATTTTAATACTTTAAATTATAATTGTTATTTATTTTTGTAGATACAAATGTGAGTGGATAAATGGGTAAACAATATCCGATTAACTTGATTTTTTTGCAGGTATGTTCTACTTGATGTATTCTAAAATGTGAACGATTCAGATTATCGAAATGGGCTCCGAAATAGGTCCATTTGACTGCATAGCAATGGGCACAACAACCACTCTAAATCTTTTACAGTAGTCACTGTAAATCCATTAAAATTATGAGTCCTTAGGGCATGTTTGTTTGGATGAACTAGATAAGGGGGGACTGTAATCCATCAGACTGTTAGTCATGGGATACATTGTCCTCGGACTATTTGATTAGACTGAATTTGTATCCTATGTTTGTTTAGTTATGAGATTAGATGTCTGTATTTGACTATTTTTAGTGAATCCAAGATTTGGTTGGACGGACTAGATAAGGATAAATGTTTAAAAGATTATTTTACCTTTGTCATTTATAATTTATATTTTTATTTAATATATAATTTGTAATTTGTAATTTGTAATTTATAATTTATAATTTAACAATACTAAAATTTTTAATTTATAAGGCCATAATTTTTAATTTATTATTTTCAATTAAATTTATAATTTATAATTTATATTTTTTATTAATATATTTTTTAAATTAAAACACTAAAAAAATAATTTTATTTAATATATAAATTTAATTTTTTAACAAAACTAAAAAAAATTAATTTATAAGGCCATAATTTTTAATTTATTATTTTTAATTAAACTTAATTTATAATTTATATTTTTTATTTAATATATAATTTTAAATTAACAACACTAAAAAAATAATTTATAAATGTTCAAAAGACTATTTTACCATTTTTCAATTGTTTACTAAGAAATAGTATGAGAGTATAATAGACATTTTATACATTAGTTCCATGAGATAATCCCACCCTTTTCTTGGGATTGCTTAATTGTTCATATGAGGGACTAATAGTCCAGAGGAACTGTTAGTCCTGACCAAAAATATTAAACCAAACAACAGACTATTAATTCGAATGGACTAATACTTCAATCTCATGGCCCAATCCTTCAAAACAAATATCACTTTGAGTTTTCCTTTCTTTTTATAAAGACCATTTTCTAACGTGGTTGACGTGTTTCATAAATACCTTGATTTAAAAAACAAAAGACAAAACTTGGTTAAAAAATAATAAATTATAAATATATCCCTTGAGATTTCTTTGAGATATACATTGTTCATGGGGTTCTGGAAATTACGTCACATCTCATCCTTTCAAGTTTTTAATCGCATAATAATTGATCGATTTTTTTAATAAATCATCAAGTAATTAACAATTTTTAACGGTAACGATATCATAAATATATTTCAATTAACAATTCATGTAATTTATTATTGTATATATAAAAGAGTAGTTAAAAATTTTATTTTTCCCGTTAATTCCGTTAAATACAATTTTTTGATAAGAAAATATTTGTAATTTTTAAAATTAAAGAAATAATCTAACGTAATGTCATTTTAAAAGAGTAGTTCCATGACATTTTAAAATTAAAGACTGTTAATTCCTTAAAAAATGGAAGAAAAGTAATGTCAAAATATTCCAATGTCAATTGACTCATTATGGAGCCATCACAAACCTTACATTTTCAAGCTTAGTGTATACGACGAGTTTGATAAATACCTTTTCTAACGTATTTGAGAGGTAATGGTCTACAATAATTCATTATTATTATTATTATTATTATTATTATTGTCAATCAATAAGAAAGTAATTATATGTATAAAAAATATTAAGATAATTTTATTTTTACACATCAATTCTCTTCGGTACATGCACTTAATGTTAGGCTTTGACCGTGCTTGATTTATCAAAATTTATGTTATTTTCTAATAAACTTTTTAAATACAAATTCTTTTGAACTTATATAAGTCATATTTTAAAAACATGAAAACTTAAAAAAAAAGTTTAATACTAAATTAATTAAATACGTGTTTTAAAAATACAACTTGAACAACTTGATTAAAAAAATAACGGTAAATTACACCTACACCCTTGAGGTTTATGTTTACCTGTTTCCCCTCACATTATGAAAATTACATTCTTCTCCCTGGGATTTATAGTCACATTACAAATTGCCCCTTCCCGTTAAGTGAACGTTAAGAACTAAATAAAAATTGCTGATGTTATGTCTGAAATTTTTTTAAATGACCATCTTGCCTATTTTTCTTTCTTCTTATCGTCATGACTACCCTCTACAACTTTCCATCATTCAATTTTACCTTAATATATTCTTATGGAGTGATGATATATAAATATAAATTTTATATAGAATTTTCAAACACAACGATATAGCTTAATGATGTCATTCACTTTAAAACAAAACACCCATAAAGATTATTTATATTTACAATAATATCACTATCACATCATTTTTATGATATTTTTTGTGGAAATTTTTATATATGAATAAAAATTTTCATTTTTATTTCCACCATCATTTTTCATTCTCATCTATTCACCCGCATTTATTATAGTATTACCAAACACCACCATTCACCTAAACTCTAACTAATCACCCAATCAAACTTGAAAGCACAAAAACACAATACATATAATACGTTTATACAAAAATAACATCAACAAAAATGTACTCCACACCATCATGGAGTTTTTAGAAATAATTTTTTGAGTTTTTAATTCGTATTATTGTATTTTAATAATTTCTAAAAATATTTTAATCATTTTTTTTTACTTTTTATATCCATTTAATCTAGATATACTTAAAAAGTATAAAATTTGTACAAAAAAACTTTAAAAAATTCAATGAATATAACGAAATATCATGTACTAAATTTTTATAATTTTTTATAGTTTTATTTTGTATATGGTGAATTTAAAAAAAAAACCACAAAATATTATAATTTTTAAGTATATCTAGATTAACTGTATCCCAAAAAAAATTTAAAAAACAATTGCATACATTTTTTAAAAAATTCAATAAAAATGAAAAAAACACGAAAAATAAAAAAATTCAATTTTCTGAGAAGTAACTTAAACCAAACAATATGATTGTTATTTATCTTGAAATGACATGAACAAAATATCTATATTATTTTATTATTTTATATATATAAAGGTTAAGAGACAAATATGTCATTTTAATCCAAAAGTTAATACCGTCAACATAATTACATTCGCAGGAGGGTCTGTGTAATTTTTCAAATGTAAGAGAGAAATCTATATTAAACATAAATCTTAAGGAGTATCAACCTAATTTACCTAAAAAATAAATTTAAAACAACTTGTATTCGATAAATCTATGAAAAAATAAATAAAATTGATGGTGCTTTTAAGGAATAATATACATTCCCTAAGATGGTTCTTTATTTTACGACAGTATAATTTTGTTTTAATTTTGAGTTAGAAGTGTTTGTACTTAAATTTTCTTATCCTCTATCTTGATATTTTTATAATCATTAAATCATATATAATGTTGAGATATAAATCAACAATTAATCAAAATACATAAAAAGATGGATGAGAAAATCCGAGTCCGTTTAATAATTTTAATTAATTTGTCAATCAGACTATTTTAAAAAATGCACTAAAATTGGAATTGAGATTTGCCACGAACAATTAGACTCATTATGGTGCTCCCACTCTCCAGCATTTACTTTCAAATTGGTGTATATGACAAGTTTGATTGACCAAATTGTTAGGGAAAATAGATAATTTTTCATAAGTAAATCGATCAATGAAAATAAAAATTAATGAGAAAAAAATTAAACCAATAACGATACAAGAATTTTATATAGTTCCCTCAATGTGAGATACGTTCACGGGATCAAAATCCAATTCTACTATCAACCAAAAAGTTTTCAACTAATTACAAACGAAACACGAATGGTCTCACAAAATACCTTAGGTGAATTCCAAATAATTACAAATAATCAAGAGGAAAGACCTTACTAAATAGATGAATAAAAGTTTTCGAAACAGAAGTGTATAAGACCCAAAATAATATGTCCAAATCAAAACCAAAAACCAAACCAGACGCTTCAAAGCAGAGCAGTAACCAAGGCACAAATTCTTAAATTTGACCAAGTCAAATACCCGCAACACTTCTCACCAATTGAATCAATTTTGCACCAAGCACTATGCTGGCACACAATGCCAAACCCACCGAATTAAATCAATTTTGTAGCAGTCACCGCAACCTCACGGCACACACAAACAATATATATATATATATATATATTATTGATTCTTGGGGTTTTTTTATTTATTTATCAAACTCTAGTTACTACCAAACAAATTATTAAATATTCATTGGATTTTCAAAAATTAGATATAATAGATAAAATATATTATAACCAAACCAAACCAAACCAAAGCAAATTAAAATTCTTTTAATAAACCAATTAGGTTCCATACTCTTTATAAAATATATTAAAACCAAACCAAATTAAAATTCTTTTAATAAACTAATTTGGTCCCATACTTCACTAAGGAGATATACCCAACAATTCTTCTCCTACCAACTTACGTGGAGACATCAACCATACCCGCCAAAGTTCGATACTTCAAATGTTTGTCTCTCGACAAAATCTTAGTCAACATATCCGAAATATTATCATCTGTGTGAACCTTTTCGAGTTGCAACAATTTCGAATATAACACATCACGAATCCAATGGTATCTCACATCAATGTGTTTTGATCTCAAATGAAAAGTGGAATTTTTGCTCAAATGAATAGCACTTTGACTATCACAATAAAGCACATACTTTTTTTGCTTCAAACCCAACTCTTGCAAAAATTTCTTCAACCATAACTCTTATTTACAAACTTCCGTAATGGCAATAAATTCAGCTTCGGTAGTTGAGAGAGCAACACATTTTTGTAATTTAGATTGCCATGCCACAGCTCTCCCTGTAAAAGTCATTAAATACCCCGAAGTAGATTTCTTAGAATCAACATCACTGGCCATATCAGAATCCGTGAACCCATCAAGCATCGGCTTACCATCCCCAAAACACAAACACACCTTTGAAGACCCTTGAAGATATCTTAGAATCCACTTAACCGTTGCCCAATGTTCTTTACCCGAATTGGAGAGAAAACGACTCATCACACCAACAACGTAAATAATATCTGGCCTTGTACAAACCATGGCGTATATCAAAGAACCAACCGCTGAAGCATAAGGAATTTTCAGCGTCTTTTCTTTGTCTTTCTCACTTATAGGACATTGATTCGAACTAAGCTTGAAGTGACCCACAAGTGGACAACCAACCGACTTTGCTTTATCCATATTAAACCTCTCAAGAACTTTTTCAATGTAGCTTTCTTGAAACAACCAAATCAGCCACTTTTTGCGATCACGAATAATTTTCATACCAAGTATTTGTTTTACCGGCCCCAAATCTTTCATAGCAAAAGACTTGCTCAATTCCAATTTCAATTTGTTAATCATAGTATAATCTTGACCCACAATTAACATGTCATCAACAAAAAGCAAAAGAATAATAAATTTACCATTTGAATTTTTTTTCACAAACACACAATGGTCCGAAGTGGTTTTAGAAAAATCATTATTCATCATGAAAGAGTCAAATTTTTGTACTATTGTCGCGGCGCTTGCTTGTGGCCATACAAACTTTTCTTTAATTTGCAAATAAATTTCTCTTTCCCTTTCTCTACAAAACCTTCCAGTTGTTCCATGTAAATTTCTTCTTCAAGATCACCATGAAGAAATGCAGTCTTCACATCTAGTTGCTTAACTTCAAGGTTCATACTTGCGGCTATGCCAAGTACAACCCGAATAGAAGACATCTTCACAACTGACGAGAAAATTTCATCAAAGTCAACACCTTTCTTTTGCCCAAAGCCTTTCATAACAAAGCGTGCCTTGTATCTCATATTCTTGCCATCATTCTTCAATTTGAAAACCCACTTATTTTTCAGAATTTTCCTTCCCTCAAGCAACTTCACTAAATCATAAGTGTGATTTTCAAGTAAGGAATTAATCTCCTCTTCCATGGCATTTTTCTAATCATCTTTCTTTGCATGCTCAATTGCTTCTTGGTAGCTCTCGGGCTTCCCTTGATTAGAAATTAACACAAATTCATTAGGAGGATACTTTCTCGAATTGTCGGTCCCTTGTAGATTTTCTCAACTCAAGTTGTGGTGGCGGTTCTTGAGTTGGATGCTCTTCCTCACTTTCGAGCTCAACTTCCTTTGGAATAGCATCATCATCTATATCTTCAAGAGGTGGCTGCACATCTCCTCCATTTTCATTATCCACCGAAGATGAAGGAGATGGATCAAGGTCAATGAGATCACTAGTTTTTGGCTCCGGTTAATCACATTTGCCAAAGTCTTCAATTGTTTGGTCTTCAAGAAACACAACATCACAGCTTTGAATAACTTTCTTGTCGACTGGATCCCACAATCTATAACCAAACTCATCATGCCCATAGCCAAGAAAAATACATTGTCTTAACTTACTATCAAGCTTAGACCTTTTATCCTTTGGAATGTAAACAAAAGCTCGACAACCAAACACTCTCAAGTGCTCATAAGACACATCTTTGCCGATCCAAACTCTTTCTGGAACATCACCATTCAAAGGATAGGAATGAGACAAATTGATCACATCAACCGTTGTCCTCATTGCCTCACCCCAAAAGGATCTTGGCAATTTAGCATGTGAAAGTAGACACATTGTTCTTTCCACGATGGTGCGGTTCATCCTCTCAGCAACACCATTTTGTTGAGGAGTTTTCTTAACTGTCTTTTGGTGCCGAATACCTTTGTTGCGACAATACTCATCAAATGGCCTATAACGCCCCAAAAAATATACAATAAAGATAACTCATATGCGGAATAAATATGAGAAACAACATACTTTCATATATCAGAGTTCACTGTTTAACAACCAGTTATATGCCATGTAGGCTTACATCTTTCCCAGTCATTTCTTAGTTACACAAATTGAGACTCGCTCATTACAATTTAAGCCCTTGGCTTTACAAATAACAAACATACACACATAAAGCATAAATAAGAAGCTCTTGCTTCCCAAGAGTCTATCCATGCTATTGCCTTGGAGGTAACACCTCACCTGCACCTGAAAATGATATTCCCGTATAGGGTGAGCCAACAACCCAGTAGAGATAATCTAACACAATATATGAGGTTTAGCAAAGGTATAAATACCACGTACATAAACAATACCGATACGAAAGTATCCACAAGGCCTGCATATTCATATGCCACTAAGACCAAAACTCATTTCCATTTTCCTTCAATTCATTTCAACTTCCATTTTCCTTCAATTTATGAGTTAAATCCATTATCTTTCAACAACCAACATGAGACTACAACTCAATGGTTTCCAATTATGCAAAAACACATATAAACACTTCAAATCTGCCATTTTACGGATATTTCGTCCGAAGGAACCGCCACCCATTTATATATGAAATTTCGAGTCTTTCACCTAGGATACTCTGGCCAACTTGCTTTAAATGGAGTCTATCCCCTTTCTCCTCCCAAACAAATATACATGTGCAATGTATTTATAAACATAATCACATATAGAGTACATCCCTTTTCTTCTCCCAATAAACATACATAGACAATGTATTTATAAACATAGTCATATATGGAATACATCCCCTTTCTTCTCCCAATAAACATACATATACAATGTATTTATAACATGGTCATATTCAATGACACCAATAATGAATTAGCAATAAATTGCCTAATCTTCATACAATTTCTACAACAATCATAACTATTCTCCACCGATAGCCCACTACAATTATTTCTAAAGAGATGTTCAATCTCAAAATAAATAGTTTATTCAAAACTTAAATAGGTGAGATAATACATATCCAATATCACCAATTATATTCACAACCTTCAAATTTCACATTTTCAATGTTAATCCCAATTATTTATACAAAATAATAATTTAATCAAAATTAGGGCAAAATCTCCCTCTTCCCAAATATCAACCCAAACATCAAAATCAACTATTTTGACACAACATGATCATATACTCAAGCCTCACATTCATTTATCTGATATTCATCAAAACCCCTCTTTTTATTTTACACCCAAAACCTAGATTTGTCCAAACCACAACCAAATCTCATCATCTATACACAATAGCAAATAACTAAGCTAAAAACCATATTAGAGTGTAGAAATTCCCTACCTCAAGTTTGAAGAATAGCTAATCCGAAATGCAAACATCACCCGATCATGGATCCGAGATCATCATTGCGAAGATCACGACAAGCCCTCCGACTTTCATGTACAACACTTTGACAAAATCTCACTCTAAAGACTCCCATTTTAAGCTCAAAGATTGAGCATCAATGGAGAAATAAAGAGAGAGAGTGAGAGAGAGAGTTGGCAGTGTGTGTCAAGTAACAAGATATCCTCGGTCAACAGATCATCTTGAGAGAAGTTGTAAACTTCAACCTCAAACTTTCCTTCTTTACTGTAACCTCAACAGTGGCCATGACTCCCAAAAAAAAGAACCCCGTGGGTCAAACCCACTAAACATTTTGTTGAAATTTAAATTTCCCTCTTATCCCTCCATGTGGAGAACCTTCACGCGGCTGACATCAGCTCAGCACTAAGTTTCTCCATTAGCACGTCTGCTAGTCCCTGAGCATTTTGCATCTCTTCCAAGCTAAGTCTAGAAGCATCAGACTGGAGAGACTCCTGCACAACAGCTTCCTCATATGCTGAAGGAGGAGGGTATTCTGAAGCAGGGTGACAAATCGGCTGGGTCTGTGGAGGAGTAAAATTCCACTCCAGCAGCCTTGAGTTCGTTATATGCACCAGGTAGTCAATAATAGAACCTGCAAGGTTACTGTGCCCATGTGTGCTGCACCTCATAGTAGACTCCAATGGAGCTACATGTGAATATCCATTTATCTCCTGTGGTTGTTCTTCGTACAACCCAGCTTTTGTCCAATATTTTGTGAAGTTTTTCTTCACCCACTACATAAGCTCCGAAACATGATGACCTTCACCATTGTACTTAGAACAGTTATCCCAAATATATTGCACATCCCTGAACACATCCTTTGAATTCTTGTACCTTACACCATTTTTCAAGATTGTTACATATTGTACCAAAATCCATAGGTGTATCAATGACATCAAAATAATCATGTATTCCCAGTGCGATAGGATCCACTGGAAGATTGAAGGGCCGAGCTGAATCCATTTTCATAACTTTCCTAATCACCGCAAGTGCAGCTTTTAATTCTTGCTCTTTGTAGAGAGGATCTTGAAGAGATGATTTTGGATCCTTTTGATGTATATAGTATTGAGAACAATCAGACCCATCTCTCTCTTTTAAATAAATCATTCTCTACACCTTTTGACCCCACTCCAGCACCTCATCTTTTCTTTTAGTAGACCACACCACCTTTTCTCTACAACTCTCATCATTTTCCCACCGAAAGTGAGCAAACCCCAGCTGGAATGTAACCACTTTCCTAATGTGAGAGAGATATATTAAAAAAAAAATCCTTCCCACTCAAATTTTTCTTAGCCTCTCTTAAATAATTTCCCACCACCACATTTTTTTTTTTATTTGGGTCTTTACATGGCCCAATATATTTACCTCCATTGTCTGATCGGATGCACTTCAATTTCTGCCCTGTTTCTCTTTCAACCATGGCCTGAAAATGCTTAAATACATCTAGAACTTGATCTTTAATTTTTAGTATAAAAGTCCAAACTTTCCCGAAATAATCATCAATGAAAATAACAAAATAAAGTACACCACTATATGTTCTAACTTTTAAAGGACCACAAACATCCGAATGAATCAATTCCAAAACATTTTCTTTTCTAGAAGTAACATTTTTATGAAAAGAAATTCTATATTGTTTATCCGCCAAATAATGAATACAAATTTTAAAATGTGTACCTTTCAAACCGGGTAGAAGCTCTTTCTTAAACAAAACTTGTAGTTTTTTTTCACTCATATGCCCAAGCCATTTGTGCCACAATTCGGTAAAAGTATTATCTCCAAGTGTATTGACAACACCTTTACAAATTTTTCCTTGCATCGAATAAAGTGTATGAGTTTTCTTGCACTTAGCCACCACCAAAGAACCCTTTGTGAGCTTCCATATTCCATCATCAAATTTGTTATTGTAGCCTTCATCATCTAACTTTTCGGAAGATGTCAAATTGAGGCGAATGTCAGGAACATGTGTAGACGTCCCCGAACACCCCGGGAGGGTTGAGTCCCCCGTTCCGTTCATTTTGGGCTCACTACAGTTCAGGACTCAAATGTCACGGTTCTTAATCTGAACCAAAGAGTCCAAATCCGGCAAATTGTTTTGAGAAAACAGATTTTTGAAAGAAGTGCCAAACATGGACTGCTTTGCCAGATACAGAGTCGCCACCTAAATATTTTATTTTGGAAAATTTAGGAAACCCTGACTCGTTGCCTAAGGCCACGTGTCTGTCATCACCAAAGTTGCCTCGGCTCGGGAACTTGGGTACGATTAGGGAAGGTCACTTCGTGAGCACCCCCGCTCGCCCGATCAAAGATCGGCCTCTACTAACCATGATATCGAGTTTTGAAAACCTTATGTGTTCTTATTCCGGTTATTAGCCTAGATTTACTATGTGATGCGCACAGCATACAAGTATAGACTGGATCGCCTGAATTGGAACAAAACATTTCATGCTTGTTTTTGAAAGATGGTTTGCTACTCGTAAGTAGGCTTAAAATGCAAATTTTGCCACCCTCAGATGGGCTTAGAAAACATGGTTTTGCCACTATCTAGTGGGCTTAAAACTCACAGTTGATGATTTGTCCCAATCCAAACAACCCAACCTTCACCCACAGGCATTCAGGCAGATATATCACATAAGCAAATAGCCTCATGATAAGCATGCTATCATGGCAGTCACTCACACACATGCAAGGATGCTGAAGCATAAAACTTACCGAGTACTCCAAGCCAAAACAGAAGCTAATTAGAAATCCATGCATGATCCTAGTTGTACAGAAATGCCTAATGCAACACATGCAAAAATGCAACTATAGCAGGCTCGGCTATTCTAAACATGGCATATGGAATGCTACAGCTAACAAGTACTCAACTTGAAATTGAAATACAAATGCAGTTAGTATGATGCGCCGAGACCGGTGCATGCAAAACAGATGAATGAATGCAAACATGCTATCATACTGTATGCTAATTGAAACATGCCCTAATCTAACCATCATAAGCTGGTAAATAAAAAGGAGAAAGACGTGGGGTTGGAAGACATACATCGCACACACGCACACTTATTACAGTTGTGCCCTCACTCGGAGGGTCCAAAAGAATAATATACAGTCCCGAATAAATACAGTCCGAATAAATACAAAACCCTAATTAATTAACAAATTTAACTAGGAAAGCGATAAATTGGCATGCAAGCCAAGGATTGCCTCAACTCTGATCCGGATGATGAATGATGCATGTTCAAGTTGCCTTGCGCGGAAATCCATTGCGATGCCCCAATTAGCCTCTGTTTGCAATTGTTCTTGGAAAGCGCGCCAAGCTCCGGAAGGCTGCTGGTTTTTGATTTGCTGTAACAGAGAGCAGGAAAAGGGCATGGCAAAGTATTTTCATATGTATGCACACCTCGATCCTCGTGCCACCAATCACGCATCTCAATGCATGATGGCCGAGGAGTCGAATTGCACGACTCAATATGAAATGAATGCACATGAAAACACAACAAAACCTAAACTCCATCATAGGTAATCCGGAGTGTCGGCGACTGGAGAATTGAGACACGTTCCGTCACTCGGAGTACGAAACGTACCTCGTTTCCCGTGCTCGGGCTAACTCCTATCCCAAACACAATGCAATATGCATGACATGCATGAATGCAACTAAGATACAACCTAACATGCACAATGCTATGAAATGGCAGACACGATGCACGAGGTAACATGGCATACACAATGCGCTAACATACAACCTAGCATACACAATGCTATGAAATGAAATGGCATACACAATGCATAATGGACTTACACCAACATGAGTGGACCTCAGCCACACTCACATCAGTGGCCATAAGATGAAAATGAGACACTCGAGGTGCGTGCACACATGTACGCAAACCGAGGACCGATCCTAAGGTACAAATGCCACTCTAACAAGGCATGGCAAGGCATGGAATATGGCATACAAACATGCAAGTTCCAGCACTGAAATGTGATGCTAAACAGCCCCGAAACATGGCAATATGACACCCGATGCATGAGATGAACCCCGAAACTCAAAACTAGGCATACACAATGGCCTATAGCTATACAAAGCATGCATTATTTGATCATGAAGCATGAAGACAGAGTCAAGGCAGTCCCAAAACATGAACTTTTCCAGTTTAGAGTGTGGCCAAAAAGTGCTAGCAAGATGGCTTAAATTAGCATGCGATTTTGACTATCAAACATGGATTACATGGCACGTATATGAAGCGCATGGAATCTCATCATACCAACAAAAATCAGTGAACTAAACATACCAAAATATGCCCAAATACACATGGAAAGGCGGCCAACACATGCACAAATGAGGGGCTCCTTTAGAGGGCTATACAAGGGATTCTTAAGCATATATAAGATAGACATGTGGCATCCCCAAATCAACTTTGAAAATCAAATATGATAGTCTCAAAACTCACCAAATTGGCCCCAAAATCAGTCCACAAAGTATGCAAGATAGGGCCTCTTTGGAAGGCCAAAACGGCCACCAAACAAGTCAAGGTGAGAGGGGTCACCCCCCTCTGATTCGTAGGCTCAAAATAGCATCAAAGCCACTGGAAATCCATTGGATTCCAGTGGCTAGAAGGTCAAACAAGGCATGCAACAAGGGCTAGGGTGTAAGACTCAAAATGAGAGGGAATCAAGCATATAAGAGGTATGTGACCTCAAATAAGAAAATGCCCTTAATGAAACATAAAAATTATTTCAAAACAAGCCTTTTCTCAGTTTATAACAAGTCTCAAAAGTGAACACAAATAGGGCTTATTTATCATGCAAAAGTGGCCCTAAAAGGGGGAATAGAGATAAGGGACAGCAGCTGGCCCCAAATGGCAAAGAGCCCTTCAACAAAGTTGAAGAGGGGCTCAAAACATGGCACTTTACAGTTTACATCAAGCCACGAAAATAAACAAAAGTGAGGCTAAACTATCATGCAAGAAAAGGCCTAAAAAAGGGATAAAGAGACAAGTGGTATCTTTTGGCCTCAAAAAGAGGAGAGCCCTTCAACAATGTTGAAGAGGGGCTCAAAAAAATATATTTTTCAGTTTATGACCAAGTCCAAAACAGCTCAAAAATAAGCCTAAAATACTATGCAAAAAACAAACCTAAAAGAGAGTTAAAGAGGCAAGTGATAGTAGGAGACCTCAAACAGCAAGATATCCTTAATCAAACATGAAAAGAAGCTCAAAATATGACTATTTACAGTTTGGGTCGGAGCCCAAAAATGCAAGCAACAAAGGCTAAGAACGCATGCAAAAATAAGCTTAAAAAAGGGAAAATGGGACTCACCCTTGTAGAACCAATCTTCAACAGCTCTTGGACCAAGTTTGGTGGCTCTCAACCTCTGGAAATCAGCTTCAAAGGATTGGAATGGAGTATGGGGAGGTAGTGCTATGGATTGGTGTAAGAATCTTAGGGTTTTGAGGCTTGGAGTAGAGAGGGGGAGAGATTCAATGCAAGAGCTCTAAACCAAAGTTTGTAACCCTTCAAAATGGGTGTGGGGTTGCTGGTTTTATAGGCAAATGAGTGGAGAAAAAGGGGGGGAAATGAAATTCAAATTTCCCCCCCAAAAGTCCCCCCCTCGGATACAGAATCTGGGGGGAAAAGGAGGGTGCAGTTGGAAGGAACAAAGTGTGGGAAGCATGGCTGGCCAGGTTCAGAGAGTTCAGGTGGCCGGCCGGCCACCTCCCCTGGCCGGCCGACCAGGTTCAAAAGGGTCAATCAAAAAAAGCTGGCCGGCCACCCATATTGGTTGCCTCCCATGTGTGCACAACACAACCATGTGGTCAAAACCCAGAAAAAGTGAACCAGGAGAGAGAAAACCCAACTTTTCAGAGGGGTTCAAAAGGGTCAGGAACAATTGCTGGCCGGCCATGACATATTGGTGGCCTCCCAGGTGTGTACAACACAAATATGTGGTTGATGGCCCAAAAAGATGGCCCGGGGGTGGTCAACACTAGCTTTCTAGCGAGGAAAACGGGCGACGGAGAGCGATGAAGGAATAAAGCTGGTCCTCAGGACAATTGCTGGCCTCCCACCCTTCTACAAGCTTCTTAACAATGAAAATGAGGTCCCTGCCAAAAATGAACTCAAACCGATGAAAAACGAAGGTTCGGGGGCCAAAACGCGCAGCTCAGAGCCCCGAAAACAGGCTGTTAGGCATCGGAAGTGGCGTTCGACCACGAAGTTGGTCTCTCGGACCACAGTGTCCCTCAAAAGGGAGGAAATAAGGTGTATGCCAAAAACCGGAGCAAGCGGAGGTGGTTAAGCGGTCCCGAACCGAGGCACACGGCCGACGACTCCGAAAAACCGAAAACCGGGCTCCAATCGGGAAAAATGGCCTACGACCACGAAGCGTAGCCTACGGCCACTAAGAGATAATCTACGAGACCTCTCCCTCCCTTCGGGAAGAGAAAACAAAGAAAACAAGGCCTGGTTCGCAAACCGAGGCAAAGCACAAAAGAGTCCGGAAGTCCGGAGGCAAGGCTCGCAGCCGAGACTCTGAAACCTCAGAACGAGCATAATATGCCATATCACCAAGCGCTCAATCGGTGACGTCTGAGTCTTAAGGTCGGTCAAAAATGGGGTGTCCACAACACGCCTCACATCTTTAAGCAACAACTTACAGCCCAAATTTGTTTCCAAGCAAACATCACTCACGCTAATAATCTTGGACAAACCTTCATTACCCATTCGAACACAACCATAATCTCCTTTGGAATATGTAGTGAAAAAATCAACTGTAGAAGTCACATGAAAAGAAGCATCGGAATCAATCACGCAAGTACTCTTTTGGCCCACAAAATTGATACAACCATCTTCACAAACAACCATGAGATCATCGGTAGTAACCGCCGTTGTGTCTTCTTGCTTCTTATCCACACTTTTGTCACGCCTTTTCTCCTTGTTCTTGAGCTTTCAGCATTCCCGCTTTATGTGCCATTTCTCATGGCAATAATGGCACTCAATGTTTTTCTTTCCAAAAGAACCATTTCTTGATTTGTCACGGCTTTGATCAGGACCATGAGGAGTCTTACTTCTCGTCCTTGTTTTGCTTCGGCCTCTCACAACAAATGCCTCCAAATGAAAAGAACCCGCTGATTTTCTTCTTGTTTCTTCATTCAACAAGCTACTAGTGACTTAGCTCATTGTGACAACTCCATCGAACGTCGAATTACTAACTGTCATAACCAAAGTCTTCTAACTTTGGGCAAAGAACTAAGTTGTATCAAAGCCTGCAACTCATCGTCAAAAACAATTTTCATAGAAGAAAATTAATTAACAATATTTTTTATTTCATTCAAACGTTCCGGAATGGGGTTACCATCTTTATATTTTAAATTAACCAACTTTCGAAACAGAAAAGCTTTATTTATGGCTGATTTTCTATTATAAAGACTTTTTAATTTTTTTCATATATCATGTTGTCACAACCCACTCCCCGTACCCAATGGTTAAGTATCCTGATGGCCAGTAACTGAAGTTACCTCCGGCCAATTCTTGAACAAATTAATAAACGCGAGCGAAAATAATATTTAAGATAATTACACTTTAGCCCAATTTTCTAATATAACTATATAAATAAATTAATCTCTAATTAAATTACACTCTATCGTATACCAATAGAAAATTAATTATTTATTTTACTACCACACCCATTATTATTATTATTATTATATATTATTATTATTATTATTATTATTATTATTATATTATTATTATTATTATTATTTATTTATTTATTTATTTACTCTTACTTTTATATTTATTTATTTATTATCTTTAATTTTAATTTGGCCCAACTAATATTATAATTCCATATTTCTATTAATTTGGTCCCAAATAATAATCCCTAATTTAATTACACTTTATCTCATACACCCGCAACATTTAATATTTTATTTTACTCTTACGGAATATTTAATTAAACATTTAGGGTTTTTCTCATTTATAATTAAATAATATTAATATAAAATTTAAATGACAACTTAAAATTTTAGATTGTTACAATCTTCCCTCCTTTTAAAAATTTCGTCCTCGAAATTTGTCATATGTGTAAGTTATCCGCTGCGCACTCTGATAAATATATATTAAATGATTAATCTGATAAAAAATATTATCTCAAAAAAAATTGTATCAAAAACAACTCACTGTCTAGTTGTCAAAAATTGTCTTGAGCCAAAATGAGAAACAAGCGGTGGCTTTAAAAACTTTTCATTAGTTTTCTTTCTGCAAAGAAAAAAAAATGAGAACATAATTAAACAAGCGACTGAAAGTGAAATGACAGAATCATATGCAGGAGTTGAAGGAATTTGAGATGAACTCCCATTTCTTTTATTCGTGAACTTCCCACTGACGGAAAATAGTTTCAAAATTAGTATTTTTAAAATTTGAATCTACTTTTAAAAAGTTGAAATGAAT
Organism: Camellia japonica; assembly: GCA_030407325.1. NCBI lineage: Eukaryota > Viridiplantae > Streptophyta > Magnoliopsida > Ericales > Theaceae > Camellia > Camellia japonica. The sequence continues at coordinate 978 of JAPPVO010006128.1, read as the reverse complement.
TTTTTTTTTTAATACTGAACTGGAAATTCTATGTATTTAATTATATATAATTTTGGTGGGTGCTTGAGCCGACACTCTTTTTTTCTTTTCCTTCTTTTGCTATAACAAATATAAATTATATCTAATATCCTTCACAAATTATGTACAAAAAAAAAATTATACATATATAACATCATATAAAATTATGATATAATTAAATCGACTAACAAAATATATTATTTATGTACTAATTACCCGTTATTCTATTTCTTAAATGTGCGTGTGTCCTATGCTCCAATAATGATTTATTTATTTTTTTATAAACCATTGCTCTGATACCACTTGTCACGACCCACTCCCCGTACCCAAGGGTTAAGCATTGTGATGACTAGTAACTGAAGTTACCTCCGATCAATTCTTGAACAAATTAATAAACGCGAGCGGAAATAATATTTAAGATAATTACACTTTGGCCCAATTTTCTAATATAACTATATAAATAAATTAATCTCTAATTAAATTACACTCTATCGTATACCAACAGAAAATTAATTATTTATTTTACTACCACACCCATTATTATTATTATTATTATTATATTATTATTATTATTATTATTATTATTATTATTATTTTATTTATTTACTCTTACTTTTATATTTATTTATTTATTATCTTTAACTTTAATTTGGCCCAACTAGTATTATAATTCCATATTTCTATTAATTTGGCCCCAAATAATAATCTCTAATTTAATTACACTTTATCTCATACACCTGCAACATTTAATATTTTATTTTACTCTTACAGAATATTTAATTAAACATTTAGGGTTTTTCTCATTTATAATTAAATAATACTAATATAAAATTTCAAGGACAACTTAAATTTTCAGGTTGTTACACATGTGTCGAAGTTTCAGTAGCAACATGATTAAATACATTGTCATCAATCCATTGACGGATAACACCAACAACTTTTTGATTAAGCCTCTTCCAT
>JAPPVO010006127.1:0-26682 GCA_030407325.1 Camellia japonica | reverse complement strand
TTTTCTTTTAAGAATAATTAAATGTGGATTTTCACAATACTGAACCGATAATGTCAGTTCTATTATATTGAGAATCGATACAGACTAAATTTTTTACTAAAATGCACGAATTGGCTCGGTGCAATTTTCGATTTATGACATTTTAAATTTGAATTACTTCTTAAATTTGTAGTATAGTAAATAATTTGTATAAACATAGTGAATTAGACATTTGAACATTATTTCAATATCCAATCAAACCATTTGCAAAAATACAAATAAAAGAATTAATAAATATTAAGTGTTTAAGCTTTGATTGAAGTAGAATTAGAAACAAAATATAATCTGAAAATCAAAGCCTTGACACCAAAGTAAAACCAAAATTTAAAATCATCCTCCTATAAGACTAAATCACAAATCTATCAAGTAGAGTTAAAAGAAAAAATTAAAAGCGATATAAACATCTGATATAGTTGTGTAGGCATAGTAGTAGCAAAACTTGACTCAAGCATATATGAGTGGCAAACCAATTTATTGTGGGTGTTTGTGAAGTGACTTTTTTTTAGGCTTTTTGGCTATTTTAGTAGGCTATTTTAGTTTTCGTATTTGGGAAGTTGGGTTAAATTTTTGAGTTGATTGTTGTATCAAAAAATGTGTTTGAAATGATGTTTAAGATTGAAATGACAAATTTACCTCTAACCTTATTTTTTCCAAAATTGAGCTATAGGGGTAAAATGGTCATTTACCTGTTTGCAGCCTACACTGTTGGTGACAGTGTAGGCTGATAGTCGCTGCTTTTCATATATATATATATATATTTTTGAATTAGGCGGGACAATTTGAGACTTTTGGGCTTTTTTACAATTTGAGGCTAAAATAGCCAATCTCAAAGGTTCCCAAACACCCCCATTACATTGTCCATATCTATTGTCAAATCTGGAATATTTAAGAAAAAATAAACAATTAAGTGAATCAACTGAATCTTGTACTCAACCAATTTCATTATATATTTAATATATATTATGTTTAATATGCGAAACTGTCGATCAATTTCGGTTTAATTCGACGCACAAGGTGTCTAAAACTAGTATCAAACTGAAAATTGAAAAAAAAAAAAAATTTAAAAATCGCACAAACCGATTCATACTAAAAAAACAAACAACTATAGCAAGTTTAGTTCAGTTCAACCGATTTAGTCATTTTTTTTTTTTTTGATTTTTTTTACATCCCTAAATACAATAAATACTTTTTACCATATGCACCATTAGTTATGTCATTTTCTCTATTTAGTTATGACATTATTTTGATATGTTTGGTTATACCTCATGCATTATTTAGTTATGACCTTTTTTAAAAAAAAAAAAAAATTACGACTTAAAAAGTATGAAATTATACTATTTTTTTTTTTTTAGTTATAAAGTACATATGGTACATATCCTTTGAGGGATATGCACCACAATCTTTCTCAACATACATATATAATAATAATAATAATAATAAGTGAAACCTAACAATTACACGACCATAAACATACAATAATTAGATGACTTTATTTATATTTGATATAATATGAAAAATAATTAGGAAAAATTACTAGTAAATCCCAAATTATGGAATGTTACTCCATTTAGTCCTGTGTTTTTTCTTATGCACCATTTGGTTCTATTTTGTTGATAAGGAATATTTTAAATTGGTAGGGTGTGGATGGAGTTTATTTTTTTACCCGTTGTGGCAGATTTTGGGGGATTCTGTTAAGTGATGTTTGGGTATCAATGTGGAAGGTAAGTTTTGACATTTCCATTTCGTATTGCTGTGAGCTGATTTTGGGGAATATACTTAATTGATGTTATGGAGGAAATCTTTAACCACCAATTCATTTGGTATTGCTGATATTGGGGTTTGTGTAGACCGTGGAATCAGTCGTGCGTTAATGGATGGTCGTTGGTGACGCGTTGATTTTCCGACGTCGGTGTTGCATTGTGTGGTTGTATGTCAAGGTATTCTCTTCGTTTATGGGGATCTTTTTTTGTGTATTTTGTTGGGGTGATGCTGTGGGGGTGATGTTGCACCTTTATCACATTGCGATCGAACACCAACATACATCTAAAAAAAAAAACAAGGACACACCAGACATTGTTAATACAACACAAAAAAATTTTGAACCCCTCAACACACAACCGCTACAAACTATTTACGAAAAACTCCAACATATTTTACACAACACCACCCCCATTACACCATCATTCACCCCTTCGTATAGATTAGTGCACACCCAAACTCAAACCTTGTCATCAACATAGAGTACCCCACCCAAATTCAACCCAAACATCGCATCCTACCCCTACCAACATCACGCTACAATCATACATTTTCCACTCCAAAATACATGCAAACTGTGACACCCTAAATATTTAATTAATACCACAACCAATCACGATAATAATGATAATGATAATAATAATAATAATAATAGTGGGAGTGATAGTAAAATAAAATAATTAATTTTCTGTTGGTATGCGATAAAGTGTCATTTAATTAGTTTGTTTTTTTGTTTATCAAACGAGTGGTACATAATTAGTATAAAGAATTGGGCCAAAGTATAATTACCAGAAAAGTTAATATAATAAGATAAGTATAAATCTAGGAAGATTTTAATCCAAATCTACGGTAGATTGGTTGTGGACACGTGTTGAGTGATGGCACGGTTTGCCTCTCTATAAATAGGGAGGAGTTGATCAAGATCAGTGAAAAAAAAAGAAAGAAAGAGAAACACGCTAGAGTACTGGAGATAGGAAACTAAGAAGTGAGAAGATTTGTGATAGTGAAAAATAACGGATAATGGTCAATACTAAGGTGAGTTATATGATACCTCGAGTCACCATAATATATTTTACGTATGTTTTGACTTGCTATAAATCATTTTATACAAGTTTATATTTTATAAATTATATTAATATTCCAATTACGTGAATTAATTTCTGAACTCAATGTGTTTAAAATGAAATCCATGGATATGTTTGTTTAAATTTTAAAAGGTATTTGACTATGACCTTATAAACAATTATGTTTTGTAAGTGCCATCACGAGAGTCCCATGCCTTGGGGGACTTAAATAACCATTGGCCTCTGTTTGGCCACTTTGTGGTCCTCTCTGTTTGTCATGGATCCATTGACTTCTGTTCTGACTGTCACTCCAGTGACCTCTGTTCTGTTCTATACCGTGGTTATGGTTATTTAATTATATAATTTCTATGTTTCAGTTTCTGCTGCTTTAAATCATTCGTTTATTCAAATTAAGTTATATTACTATTTTAACTTAAATAACTATCCATGGTTATTTTGTATTCCCTATACTCTTAGCATAATATTTCTCACTCTGCTGTATGCTTATAACTGTTACCCTTTCAGGTGACGAGATGTAAGGGGGACTTATAACCTCATGTAGTAGAACCCGCATGAGAATTTGATGTTGAACCATTATTTTGTTTTTCTTTCCTTTTTTTCTTTTATTTATTTTATTTTTGCTCCCTTTTGTTTTTACTCAGGGCCGGTCACTAAATAATAAAATAATAAAAGCCCTATAAATGTATTTTCTCTTATTAAAATAGTAAAATGAAATAAATTTTTTGTTTAATTATTTTTATTTTCTTTTGCCCCCGCCTACGCCATTTAATTTGCCATGATTAGAATAAAGTAGTGAGTTACGATTCTAGCCCTAAGCCCCTGGAGTTGGGTCGTGACACAAACATACATGCTTACCAATACAAAAAACATCAGCACAGATATCATTTACCCCAAAAAAAAAAAGAAAAATAATAATAATAATAAAACCCACACAGACAAACACATTGTGAAACAATTTTGCCTTGTAAATCAAACAAACCCCATACTTGATGCCATTACGGAACAAATCCAACGCTGCCTTTCAAACACTGAAGAACTACAGTCGCCGGAAACCAGTCGCCAACGTCAACCAAATCGCTTACATCAAAACACGATTCATATTCCTAGGGTTTCGCCGTCCCAAATACCAAATTAGAAACACATAAAGACGAGTTAACATTACCAAATCCAGCAACATCACATAAGCACCATTTCCGTGCATTAACATTGCGAATATACTATTTTCCATATTCATCTCTTCCGTGAACATCGTAACTGATGTAAAACTAAAACAGGCTACAATAAGGTTTTTGGGTACTAGTGTAATTGCAGCATTTTCCAATCCCTAAATTACCCACGTATTACACACATCACTCTCTAACATCACGTGCAAAAATGTAATTTCAAATAAAACGGGACTTTTCAATCTATAAGAAAATACACAGGACTAAATAGTGCACAAGTTCTTACTTTGGGATTTATTGGTGCATTACCCTATAATTATTTGATTTACAAAATTTAAAATGTAATTAAAAACCCACTAAGTTAAAAATAAATAAATAGCGCATGTTTGATTTAGGGGATTTTTTTTAAGGGTCCCTAGTATTAAGATTTTATAGCATAAAAAGGCATCTAATATTTTTATAATGTTTAAGATCCCTCAACATCGATCTAGAGAAAATTCAATCCAGAGAATTTCTTTGGACTTCCCAGAAAATTTTTCTCCAAGAATTTCTCTGGACTTCCCACTCTCCAAAGATATTCTGGGAATCCAAGAATTTCTTTGGACTTCCCACTCTCCAGAGAAATTATAGACTTTCCAGATAAATTCTTAACTCAAGGCTTCATCATTTTCTTGAATTCTTCAAAATTAACACATCCATCGCCATCCTATCAAAACAGACTTGATCAGTTTCATTCTCACACCTCACTTATATTTCATTATTGCCATATATATACATACAAATCTTTCAAAATTTGTATATATATATATATCAATATTTGGTTGTTGCTGGCTATTTATGTGCTTTGTGAGTTCAGTGAGATTATAAATGGATGATTATTGATTATTGCAATTAGGATATCATAGTTCACTGTCTTAGTGAGTTGGTTATCTATGTTGATGAATCTGCCTCATCTTTGTGAGTGGTGATGCAGTGTAGATCTTGGGGATTGAAGCACTGTTGTATTTTGTGTTCCATAGTGGGTTTGTGGCTTCGACAATGGCAAGTTTTCTCTAACATTGGTTTCAAATTCTTCTTTGGCGCAAGCTTTTGTCTACTCTGGCCTGAGTTTCACTCAACTCCGACGCTTGGTTGCTTTGGTTCGGATCGCTAACACTGTTACTACAGTGAGCGTGAGATGTTTGTTGATGTAGGTGTTTCTTGGTGGTGTTGTCAGAGATTGAGTGCCATGGTTGAGAGAGTCAAATTTCTCTATAATATATGGGTGTGAGGTTGATGGATCTTAGACATTATAAAATAATATTGTGGATCTTTTACATTATTAAAAATGAGAGAGGGATTTTAGACTAATTTTCCCTTTGATTTATCTCTCAAAATATTTTTTAGGAAAAAAAAATTGAAAAATATGTTTGGTTGAAATTTAAAAAAAAAAAAATCAAAATTACTTTTCTTTTTACTACACGTCAATCAATTATTTTTTTATTTATCATATTTTCTTCTCAATTATTATTTTTTTCTCACGTCCATCTATTGAACTACCAAAAAATATTATTTTTTAAATAAAACAATTAAAATAAAAATTATTTGGCCATTTATTTAAAATTAACAAAAAAATTTAAATAAAATTAATTTGTCAATGTAATTTTAAAAAAATAAAAAGTAGTTTAAAACAAAACAATTAAAAAAAATTCCAACCAAATATACAATCCAAAGTAATTTTAAATCACTAGCTGAATATTTTTTGAAAAATATATATATATAGTTTTAATATTTTAAATAAAAAATAATTTAGGAATTTTTTGAATTTTTTAAATATAAAATTTATTTTTTTCAATAATTATTTTTTTGAATTGAATTTTAAAAAGAGTTTGGTTGTGAGTTTTGAATGGAATTTTCAATAGAGTTTTGAATTGTGTGTTTGGTTAGTTATAAACTTTGAATTAAGTTTTGAAAACCATTTTCAAAACTCATAACCAAACAACTTTGATTTCAAAACTCATTTCAAAAATTCAAAATTCAAAACTTATAATCAAATAAATTTTCTTTTTTCAAATCATAATTCAAAAGCTCACAAACTCAAAATACAACTCAATTATCAAATTATGATTTAAAACTAAATAAAACGCTACCAAATATAATTTTTTTTTTCAAACAACAGCTGAAAATTGTAAAAAAAAAAAAGAAGTATTGTTTCGGTCTACCGGCCGGACGTCCGAGAGGATGTTCGGACGGACGAATGGTAGACCCAAAAATTCAAAAACTGTCTAGGAAGATATCCGGACGGATGAACAGGTAGACCAAAATAGTCAAAAATTCTTTAGTTTACCAAACATGTTTTCAAATGTGTTTTAAAATATGATTTGAAATCATATTTTAAAAACTATATTCAAACAGAAAGTTGAAATATAAGAGTGAAATTATGATTTGTAATCTAAACTAAACAAAAAAAATTATTTTCAAAATATATAATTAAATAAATTTTATCTAAAAAATTATTTTTCAAATAATATCTCAAAATACAAACAGAGGCCATCAATAACAATCATCTTGCGGCTGTAACAAGTGAACGTGTAGCCTAAACCATATCAACGTTATGTTAAGCCTCGATGAACTTCATTCCCATTTCCCATCCAACATTCCAATCTCAAAAATCCAAGCGAAATCCCACACAAGAAAAAGCTCGAGAAAATAAAAACGAACTTTCTCGCGATCCAAACACCACGTGCCTCCATCTCTGATTTCCCATTCTCCTCTCCCTCCTTCATCTTCTTCCAGCTAGGGCAGGGTTACCACTCTCACAACAACACCCCCCCCCCCGCGGGAGCACGATAGCTCCAACCACCGCCCACACGAACCAATCTCTTTTCAATGAAGAGAAAATTCATTCATAGTTTCGTAGATCAGCCAAAGCACTGATTTTTATTGCTTATTCTTCTTCAAATTATTCAAAATTTCTGGCAATAATAAGATGATGGGTTCAGAGAACCAGGGTTTCGAAGAAGCCCATCTCTACGCATCAAGAGAAGAGATGGAGAGCCTCGTCCTCGACGATTCTCTGATCAGCAAATCCTACTCTAATTACAGAAGTGCCATGTCCACTCTCTCCGATTCTCGCCTCCACCACCCTCTCTCTCCGCCGATCATCGCCACCCCCGCCGACACCGATCCCCTCTTATCCCCCCCTCCTCCGCCGCTGTCCAATCTCGAAAACCCTAATCCCCCCACCAATTCCTACCTAGAGCCGTCGTCGTACGCCGCCGTCGTTTTCAACCCTCTCGACGTCGACCACCGCGGGGTGGAGATCAACGGCGATGACGAAAGCCCTAGCAAAGATTCACAGAAATCTGTGTCATTTTCGAGATCGACGTTGTCGAGCTCGGAAGAGTATTTGAAGATCACGGTGTCGAATCCTCAGAAAGAGGCGGAGGCTTCGAATTCGATTGTTCCGGGAGGGAACACTTTCGTTACGTATTTGATCACGACGAAGACGAACTTGCCGGAGTTCGGCGGATCGGATTTCTTCGTTCGGAGGCGATTTAAGGACGTTGTTACGTTATCGGATCGATTGAGTGAGGGTTACAGAGGGTTTTTCATTCCGCCGAGGCCCGACAAGAGTGTGGTGGAGAGTCAAGTAATGCAAAAGCAAGAATTTGTGGAACAGAGACGAGTGGCATTGGAGAAATATCTTCGGAGATTGGCTGCACATCCAGTGATCAAGAAAAGTGATGAGTTGAGGGTCTTTTTACAGGTTCAGGGGAAGCTTCCGTTGCCTACGAGCACCGATGTGGCATCAAGGATGCTTGATGGGGCTGTGAAGCTTCCAAAGCAATTGCTTGGGGATTCCGGGAGCGTGATTGGGCCGCAAGATGTTGTGCAGCCTGCAAAAGGGGGAAGAGATTTGTTGAGGATATTCAAGGAGTTGAAACAATCAGTGACTAATGATTGGGGAGGTTCGAGACCGCCTGTAGATGAGGACGACAAGGAGTTTCTAGAAAAGAAAGAGAGGTTGAGTGATCTTGAGCAGCAAATTATCAATTCCTCTCAGCAGGTGATTTTTACTTTCACGTCATATCAAAATATGAATATTTTGGGTCTATTTTGATTACTGGTATGTTTGATTGTGATAAAATTGTTTCTTATCTTGTCCACATTTAGGCAGAATCACTTGTCAAAGCTCAGCAAGATATGGGTGAGACAATGGGAGAGTTAGGACTAGCATTTATTAAGTTGACAAAGTTTGAGAATGAGAATGCCATGTTGAACACGCAACGAATACGGGCTGCTGATATGAAAAATGTGGCCACTGCCACCGTCAAAGCAAGCAGACTGCATCGGGAGTTAAATGCACAAACTGTCAAGCATTTGGTAAACTGCCATACCCTTGTTGTGGAATGTAATTTGAACATTGAATTGGATTTGTCTTTTGTTGATAAATTTGTATATACAAGCAGTTCTTGAATGTATGTATAAATATACATATGTCTATCATATGATGAAATTATATCACATGAGTTCCAAATAAATCATAAAAATGGACCATGGTATTATTATCCCCGGGCAAAGGTGTAGGCCTGCAGTATTATTACTCTTGGGCGAAGGTGTAAGCCTTTGCTGATGGCACTCCATAACGAGTGCGAAGATTACGCTGTACTTGGAGACTTATGCTAAATTTAAGTGGCGATCAAGTACTAATATTGCAAGGATTTTGAATAATGCATCATGTGTCAGTGATGGTCTGTACCGAATGAGGTAGACGTGTCAATCACAAATAATATTGCTCCGTTTGTAAGGAATTGCCAAGTAGATATTAGGCCAACTATTTAATTGCCGAGTTGCACGATTTGCGTTTAGTCTAAGGTAGACTAGCCCCATTGCTTTCGAATGACAGGTGTTAGTCGAAAGAATGCAGATTGGACTTGCCCTATTGCCCTATGTTGCAGGGGAAATTCGGCTTTGGTAAAATGATGACGCGCAAAAATATGCGAATTGCCGATTGCCAAGTATGTAATGTATTGCCCCAAAAACTGGCGCTTGTTTCAAACTGTGTGAAAATGAGCGGAAGTTTGTAACTCAAGTAAATGTCGTTGTAATGTTTGGACCAAATTGGCCGAGTATGCATGTATAGCAGAGGTGCTAAGAAGATGATCGGCTGATGTGCCCCAATTGGAAAGCGAAAAATTGATTAAGATGTCCCAGTGGGCAATTATTTTGCCGAATAATATTGTTAGGCGAATAAAGTTGCCGAATACTTGCAACAACCCCGGCCCTTAATTAACGTTAATTCATGCTTAAGTGTGTCTAACAAGTAATTAAGAAGAAATCATGAGTTAATGACTTGTGCATTGTACTATTGATGTGTCTCTATCTGTTTAGCGTAGAAAGATCTATTCATGTTTTTGTTTCGGTTTGCGAATTGAAGGCCCTATTGGCATCCGATACAAAAATTGATTTGATTTATGTGTTAATTAAAATTTTTAGGATTTTATGGCAGGTTCAATTAAAATTTGTTTCGGAGCGATTAAATAAGATTGATTTAATTCCGCTTAATTGCCTATGACCTTACCTAATAAAAACACCATCTCTTTTGAGCCCACTCACCTCTTCTCATCCACATGCATACACCTTTGAGCCATTCCTACATCAAAACGTGAAAAAGAGAGAAGAGAGAGAGAGAGAGAGAGAGAGAGTAAGGGAAGGAATTGAGATCAAGCTTGAAATTGGAGGAAATTGCTAGGAAAACTTAGAAGATCACTCAAGACCATCTCTAGCATAAGGAATTGAGAACCTTAGGTAAGAATGTTAATCTCTAGCTTTGTAATTTAGTTGATTAGAGCATGAAATTAATGGTGTTAGGTGGATTAACATGAGAATTGAGCTAAAAGAATGGAATTAAGAATGAATTCATGTATGCATGTGCATTTCAATGCATTGAGAACATGTTGCTAGGAAATTCTTTCTTGCATGTTTGAAATTCACCTCAATTTAGGGAATTCATCAAGTTTCAAATTGTTTTATGGCATTTGATCATGTTTTGTGAAGCTCAAGATTAAGGAAGTCCAAGCATGTTATGTTCTTGAATCATTCCTAAAAATTAAGTTGAAATTATGTTCAATTGGCATATCTTTGGGCCATGATTTCTTGAAAATATCTTTAATTTATACTGTTTTAAGGGTCTTTATGTATTTTCTCAAGTTTTGGCCTAGAAAAATGAGGTTTATGCTTTTAAAGTTGAGTTTGAGCTTGAAGATCAAATTTAGAAATTCTAGAAATTTGATCCACGCTCGAGTGGACACTTTGAGTACATGCACTTTCGCTCGAGCGGCGTGAAATGCATATACCCAGAAGTTCATATGTTTTGCAGTCCGCTCGAGCAAGGTAATTCACGCTCGAGCGTAGGTTTGAGTCTCACGCTCGAGCGGGGATCGGACATCCGTCGAGCATGAAAAACATACAACCAGTACTTTTTCCAAGTTTAACAGTCCGCTCGAGCAGGAAAAGTCACGCTTGAGCGAACCTTCACATCTTGCATGTCCGCTCGAGCGGGGAAATACACGCTCGAGCGTGGTCCTTATTTTCAGCAAAATTTGGAAAATGTTTTCAAGTGCATTTTTGCATCCTCATTCCATCCTAGGCATTCCTAGGCCATAATTAAGACCCCATAATGAGGATAATGATGTAGGTACACACTATAACAAAAAATGACCAAGTTATCATTTACGGGTGTGTAATTCTGGATATGTTCGTTTTGTAACTATGTAGGTCAAGTGCCACAGGAAAGTTGAATTGCCTACTTACGACGCCTAATATCTGTGAGTAATAACTTAGTAAAGCTATGTACAAATCTATGTATTTTCTATGTACTAAATAAGATCTGTTGAAAGAAATGCCAAGTTTATTTCTATGAATGATTGTCCGACATAAAAAGCAATTATGATGCCATGCTACGATTCAAGTATGATGCAAGTAATGTATGCCACGATTCAAGTACGTTATACGTAACATGATGTTATGATTCAAGTATGCTATAAGTTCTCGGACCGGAGGTTCCTATGGAACTGACAAGCTATCTGTACCCGGTTGGAGGTTCCTAAATGGGACTGACAAGTACGCAAGTTCCTAGTCCGGAGGTCCCTATATGGGACTGACAAGTTATCTTTACCCGGCCGGAGGTTCTTCTATAGAACTGACAAGTGAAATTTAAGTCACTCTGTGTGAGATCTACTTGTACTAATGAACGTTTATGAAAGATTAAGTATGAACTCTGACTTTTGTCTACATGCTCAGAACAAGAATATGAACGTGAATTGTTTTATTTCAGCCATGATATTGAGACATCATTCATATACCCCTTGTACTCTGTTATTATTCACTTGGCCTCCACTCACTAGTTATTTATTATGTATGCAGGTGAGCGGGTTCGAGATCAGGCCTGAGTTGATGCCTGGGGTATTTTTGTGTTGTCAGCCACCCTTTGCGCCTTACAAGGAGGTTCCGGATCATGTCGTGTTTTGTGGCTATGTAAATGTCAATGTTCAAGATTGATCTTTTTGTTTCTTTGAACAAGTTTCCCTTTTGTATGTACTTACTCGTGACGTGTAAATACTGTACCTATGACGTCACCCGTACATCTATAAAAGTTTAAAATTATCAGTCTCATGTACGTCTGCACAGCTCAATGGACTATGTATATTCTATGTGTTTACTTCCGCAGCCCCTGACTACATGTTGTTATGTTAAGAGGCCTTTGGTAATCCAAGGATTACTACCCGGTTATGTCGCTGAACCCATAGGGGCGGGTTTGCGTCGTGACAGAGTGGTTTCAGAGCACGTGTTATACCGCACGCACGAGTCCATAAGAGCTATAGAATGTCCTAGAAAAAAGTAAGGACATATCATCAGCATGTGTAAATAAGTAATGATCCTTATGAATATGAGAACTGGATTTAAATCTGAATAAGTAAAGTTAAAGGAAGTAAACGGGATTATGCCCATATTTATTATTACCTAGTGTCTATATAGCAGCATGGATAATGCAAGGGGAAGTGATATAAGTGAGTCTTCCGAGGCTTGCATGAGCCGAACGGAGCAAATGCTTGCAGCCTTAACAGAAGCAATAGCACAACAACAGAGGCAACAACCCGTACCTCCACTGCCTCCACTAGTGCAAGTTGAACCGAACAACCATGACATAATTAACTTGACCCAAAAATTTATGAAGATGAAGCCACCAACTTTCTTGGGTGGCATAGAACCATTAAAGGCAGCAACCTGGCTGCTAGAAATGGAAAAATTGTTTGAAGTACTCCCCTGCTCCGCAACCCAGAAAGTGCTCTTGGCCACCTACACCTTAAAGGAGGAGGCTCGAAGATGGTGGCTGTTAGTTCGACACAACAACGAGGACGTAACATGGGCACAGTTCAATGAGATATTCTACAACAAGTACTTTTCCCAATGTTTCAGGGATAATAAGGTATCAGAATTCCAAGAACTTAAGCAATGTAGGATGTCTGTAGTTGAGTATGAAGCCAAATTCACCGAGCTGGCTCGGTTTGCCCCACATATGGTGGATACTGATTACAAGAAAGCATGGAAATTTGAAGGTGGGCTAGATCTAGAAGTGTTCGACCGAGTAGGCGTGCTGAAATTGCCTACCTATGTGGAAGTTTTGGATAGAGCAATAATGGTAGAGGCCACAATAGCAGCAATGAAACAAGCCAAAACACCAACAACAGAATGGAAAAGTAAGAGGCCTGGATCTGACTTTCGGAGGGGTCGTTCTTTCTCCATGAACAAAAAGCAAAATACTGGGTCTTGGAGCAGCTCAAGCAAGAGTAGCGGATCTATACCAGTTTGTTCAGAGTGTGGAAGAAGGCACAAAGGCATATGTCAACGTGTTTCGGGCGCGTGTTTCCTATGTGGCAAAATCGGTCACATGATTAGAGACTGTCCAATGAAGTTTGACAATGTTAACCACCCAGCAGCAAGTTCAGCCAGATCTGTTCCTGCGGCAAGGGCTAATACTGGAACAAATGCCAAAGGTAATGCTGGTACTGAGACACTAAGGCAAGGAAGAGTGTTTGCACTCGTGCCTGGAGATGTAAAGAATACCGAAACAGTGGTGCCAGGTATAATTCCTATACATGCTCAAAATGCCTATGTACTGATTGATTCTGGTTCTACGCATTCATTTGTCTCGCATGTTTTTTCTCGGAGACTAACTAGACCGATAGAACCTGTGAAATGTTTGTTATCTGTGTCTACACCATCTAGGAGTTCTTGATAATATGCCAAATGATCTGTGGATTGAGGGGGTTATGAATTGATAATATGCGGATTTGCAGTTTCTAATATGCCGAGTAAGTGGCCGAATAAGTCGAATAAGTTGTCGAAACTTTGTTGGTAATATGCCGAATAAAAGTTGTCGAAGCCGAGTGATAATATGCAGTGAATAAAAATTGTCGAATAAGTTAATAAGTTGTCGAAACTCCTTGTTAATAATATGCTGAATAAGCCAGTAAAATTGCCGAATTGTTCGGTGGGCCTGTGGATGTAAGTTGGTTTGTTGGTGGTTGCCGAATATGCGTAGTTGTGATAGCCGAATGTAAAAGAAATTCAAGTTGGGATGAATGATCGGTGAAGATGGATGATTATGGCCTAGCTCTAGGAGCCTGCTGTCAAAATTGCACGTTGATTGGACACGATCTGACCGCTGAACTATCATTTAATGTTCCTGATTGGCCGGCTTATTGATCCCAATATGAGACTCAGAATTTGCAAAATTGGACCCGAAAAAGGGATTCTATACGGTGAAAAATGCGAGGGTAAACATTCTAGAAGTTATCGGATCACCCAATTGATTCGAACAAGCTAGGATGCAACGTAGCACTTTGCGCCGAAAAGCACACAATAAATTCATATGTCATCTTCTTCATGCAACATATCGTGAAAAAGCAGATTGGTTTTTAGTTTCAAACTCCTAACTTTGAGCTTTTGTATCTCCCTTGTTTTAAGTCCGATTTGCCTCATTTTTGCGGTGTTGAATTCATTTCTCGGCCTAGTGTTCATTCCACTATTCAAACGCTTCATTCCGCCGTTATTGGATGTCGTCGGACCTCCGAAAGCTGACCAAAAATAAAATTATTCTATCACTTTTTTGTTTGTTTTTTATTTTTATTTTTATTTTTATTTTTATTTTTATGGGTGTTGTTCAGCTCTTGTCATCAATTAAAGTGTGGCCTACGGAAAGAGGGTGTTCGGCAAAAGGTTCTCTTGGCAGAATGCGCTCGGCGGGAAGGATGTGCTTGGTGAGGTTCACAATGGGTGTTTAAGTCGCACTCGACGGTGAATAACTGGTAGCTCATTGGTTTGTGGGATAGCCGAAACACTTGGACACCATATCGGCAATTTCCTTGGTTTATCAAAACGAGACGTTGCAAGCATTGATCTTTTGGCAACTCGACAACTCGGCAAGATGAATTCGGCTTTGCTGAGTTTGGCAATTTAGTTGTTCGGTTATTTGCAGTAATTAAATGACCTTGCATGGGCTATTGAGCTCGAAGCTTACGGAGCGAAGTTGTCGAATACAAGAATGAATTACTGGAGGAACCGAACAATCTTGGTGTTCTATTTTGTTTTCCGGAAAGCTTCGTAGAAAGAAGACAATGCCGTTGAAGCTTCAAAGCATGGTTATTGAATTCTAGAGAGAGAGAGTAAACCCAATTGTAGAGCTATAGTCTGTCTTGCTTTCCACCCTTTTGTTTTTTTAATTAATATTGACAACCAACAATAAACTCAAAACAAGTTTTGTGAGAGAATAAATAAATAAAGACCCAAGGATGGGTTCAGCCGAGCAATCTTTATTCTATTGCCGAAAAGCTACTTTCACAAAGAAGAATGTCAAACCCAATTTTAGAGGGAGAAAAACTGAAGACCCAGCCTTGGATTCTACGAAAATTTTTAGGTACACGTGCAAACATGTTGAGAATCAACTTTAAGATAAGTTTTGAGAAACAAAGAATAAATAAATAAATGGACAGACCCATATAAGAATTTAGCCGAGCAACTTTATTGAATTGCCGTAAAGCTGTTCGCACCAAGAAAAGTGTGAAAACCATTTTGAGAGAGAAAATGGAGATGTAAAAATAGACCCATGAATTTTGCTGTGTTTGAAAACTTTTCCATCCAAAATCGATATGAGCAAAAGTTTACACAAAGTTTTTATGCAGACACATACGTATATACAATTCAAGAACCCATTTAATTAGAGAGAAAATAGATTACCATCACATTGTTGTTGAATTTTTACTTACAGTACCATGTTTGCTATTTCCTTCGTTGACCTCTTTCAGACGTTTTCCACAGAGGCGCCAATTGTGAGATCAGGAAAATCCTCTCACATGGATTGTAGAGATCCAACGAAGAGACAAGCTTTGCCCCTGTAAATCTGCAAAAATGAATATGGTCGGCGCTACCCAACCGGGGTTGCCGGCCGAAGACACTCCGATGGTGAAGTCAGTCACTAGATTCAGAGAAAAAAAATGAAGAGTGTTTGTGTGTTGTATCACAGAGAGAGATGAGGCATACCTTCATTCCATAGGATGCCCTCCTTTTATAGAGGGGGTGTGATATTTACTTGATGGGATCCCTTGTTTGGGCTGGACCCATTGTAGGCCTTGTTTGAGTTAACCCCAATAAACAGATATATATATATATATATATATTTAATTCTGGCTCTCACAACCTCGTTTGAGAAATGGCTACTTTTTAGACTTTTTGACTTGTGTTTGGGAAGATAAGTAGAATTTTTTGATAGATTGCTGTATTGAAAAATGTATTTGAAATGATGTGGAAAAATAAATGACAAAATTGTCCCTAATGATTGAATGATTGGTATGGTTTTCAAAAAAAATCAAAGGCTTACAGATAGGTTTTGTTTGTACATGTTTTTTTGGCTTTTTGCAATTTGAGGCTATTTTAGCCTTTAAACCCACTTACCAAGTTCCTCTATTGAGTTGACTCATTCACCTTACTTACCTACCAATCCCATATCACCACCAAATTCACCACTTCACATAGCAACACACAACAACACGCGTTCTTTCTTCAATTTCCTTCATCTACAACCTCACTTTCCCCTTTATTCATTTCTTATCTCAAACTATCGTCTATCAATTCTTTTTCACTCTTGGTCAAACCACTCTTCATCTCCTATTACACAATCCCTCTATGCACAAATCACTCTGCCCACCTCATTGCATAAACTATCCTCTTCAAGCCAACATATTGTGCTGAAATTGATAATTGTCGATGGAAATACAAATTTGGTTTGTGATCAATTGAGATTATGAGATTGAGTTATGTGTGTGTGTGTATATATATGAAGGTAGATGTCGATTGAAACAGAGAGATAAAGACCCTAGACTCTAATTGTTCTCTCATTATCTTTATTGAGACCATACCAACAGCCACTGAAACTCAATTATTAAAGCTCTTATAAACTATTTCTACACATAATTGCATAAAACTCATCATTCTAACCCACAATTTCAATTCAATTTACATGTACATATATGTGTCTTGTGCAAAAATGTATTAAACAAAAGCAAAATAATTACACAAAACCCATCATTCCTTTCCCTCCTCACAAATTCAATATATATGTTGTGTGCATATATGAGACAAGTAAAAGAATTAAGCACATTGGTCAAACCCACTTCAATTTGTAGATATTTGTGTGTATACATATATGTGTGTGATATGTATATAAAAGTTTTTCACTACAAGTTGTTACAGTGGATTCAATGGTCTGCTTAATTGAAGAGGCAAATTTCAATGAGAGGATTTGAAGTTGGATTTATGGGGGCGAGGATGACAGGGTGGAGAGAGTTGGTTGTGGGAGGTGATTTTTGGGTTAGTAGAGTGACGAGATTTGCTACTAGTTTAGAGTGGATTTTTTACTAGTTTAAAGTTATTTTGATGAGGTGGTGGTATGGAAGATGAGGTGTTTTGGTGGTGGTGGTTGGTGGCTATGCATAGGTGGTAATGTTTGGAGGTGGTGGTTGGTGATTGTGGATGATAATGGTGGAAGAAAAAAAGAAAAAAAAATAAATTATAAAGAGAGAAGGATAAAAATGAAGCAAACATAATATAAGAACTTTAAACTCTGATCATGTATCATGTAAATTATCAAGAAATCAAAACAAAACATGCGTACCCGAATCCATTGTTATAGTTGAACGGAAGCGTGATTGTCAATACATCCTTTGATATTGCCTTTGTTATTGCCTTCCAATCCTTTCCTTATTAGTGCCTTAAATTTCTCCTTGAGAGGATATAGAAGAAATTGGCAGTTATTCCCTTTAGGCAGGATTAGGGACCATAACAACTTAAGGTTAAATAGGTTTTCAAAAGAAAAACCGTGTGGCAGTTTTTTAAGAGAATGAAAACCAACTTAACCAATTTTGTTTTAATTTCTATTTATGCCCCTCATATAAATAGAAATTACTCAACTAGTATCTACACATTAGGTCCATGACACATATACCCTTAAGCCTATTAACTAAATTGAATCACTTAAATTGTAGGCTTCTTATAAATGATAACACCACATTTAAATATGTGGTCCCATTGAGACATTATTTAACAATCTCCCACTAGACCATTGTAGATACCCCATTTTTGACCGACCTTAAGACTCAGACGTCACCGATTGAGCGCTTGGTGATGTTGCATATCGTGCTCGTTCAGAGGTTTCAGAGTCTCGGCTGCGAGTCCTGCCTCCGAACTTCCGGGCTTTTCAGTGCTTTGCCTCGGTTTGCGAACCAGGCTCTGTTTTTTCTGTTTTCTCTTCCCGAAGGGAGAGAGAGGTCTCGTAGATCATCTCTCAGTGGCCGTAGGCTACGTTTCGTGGTCGTAGGCCATTTTTCCCGTTTGGAGCCCGGTTCCCGATTTTTGGAGCCGTTGGCCGTGTGCCTCGGTTCGGGACCGCTTAACCACCTCCATTTGCTCCGGTTTTTGGCATGCATCTCATTTTCTCCCTTTTAAGGGACACTGTGGCTCGAGAGACCAACTTCGTGGTCAAACGCCACCTCCGGTGCTTAACAGTCAGTTTTCGGGGCCCCGGGCCGCGCATTTTGGCCCCCGAACCTTCGTTTTACATCGGTTTGAGTTCATTTTTGGCGGGGACCTTATTTTCATTGTTAAGAAGGTCGTAGATGGGTGGGAGGCCAGCAATTGTTCTGAAGACCAGGTTTATTCCTTCATCGCTCTTCGTCGCCCGTTTTCCTCGCTAGAAAGCTGGTGTTGACCATTCCCGGGCCACTTTCTTTGGCCCTCAACCACATATTTGTGTTGTACACACCTGGGAGGCCACCAATATGACATGGCCGGCCAGCAATTGTTCCTGACCCTTTTGAAACCCTCTAGAAAGTTGGTTTTTCTCTCTCCTGGTTCACATTTTCAGGGTTTTGACCACATAGTTGTGTTGTGCACACATGGGAGGCCACCTTTTTGGGGTGGCCGGCCACTAATTGTGATTGAACCTTTTGACCCTGGCCGGCCGGCCAGGGGAAGTGGCCGGCCGGCCACCTGAACCCTCTGAACCTGGCCGGCCATGACCCTCTCACCTGGTTCCTTACAGTAGCACCCTCTGTTTCCCCCCAAATCCTGTATCCGATGAGGGGTCTTTTGGGGGGGAAATTTGAATTTGATTTTCCCCCCCATTTCCCTTGGCTTTTCCTCTATAAAGCCAGCCCCTAGCTCATTTTTGAAGGGTTACAAAAATTGTTTGAGGCTCTTGCATACAACTCTCCCTCTCCCTCTCCCTCTCTTCCATACCTCAAAACCTTAAGCTTCCTACACCCTTTACCCTACACCTCATAGCACCACACCTCCATCCTCTATTCCAGCCCTTTGAAGCTGATTCCCAGAGGTTGAGAGCCCCCAAACTTGGTCCAAGAGCTGTTGAAGGTTGGCTCTACAAGGGTGAGTCCCATTTTCCATCTTTCTTGTCTTATTTTGATTTATATTTTAGCTCCTTTTTCTTACTTTGTTGGGCTCTGACCCAAACTGAAAATAGTCATATTTTGAGCTCATCTCCATGTTTGATCAAGGGTCTTTCTCTGTTTGAGGTCTCCTCCTCACCCTTTGTGTTTAAACTCTCTTTTAGGCCTATTTTTGCATGATATTTTAGGCTTATTTGTGAGCTGTTTTGGACTTTGTCATAAACTGTGAAATATCTTGTTTTGAGCCCCTCTTCAACTTTGTTGAAGGGTTCTCCTCTGTTTGAGGTCAGCTGCTACCACTTGTCTCTTTATCCCTCTTTTAGGCCTTTTTCTTGCATGTTGATTTAGCCTCACTTGTGTTCATTTTCGAGACTTGATGTAAACTATAAAGTACCTTGTTTTGAGTCCCTCTTCAACTTTGTTGAAGGGATCTTTACTATTTGGGGCCAGATGCTGTCCCTTGTCTCTATTCTCTCTTTTAGGGCCATTTTTGCATGATAGATTAGCCCTATTTGTATTCATTTTTTAGACTTGTTATAAACTGGAAAAAGCCTTGTTTCGACATCATATTCATGTTTGATTAAGGGAATTTTCTTATTTGAGGTCACATGCTTCCTTGTATGCTTGATTCCCTCTTATTTTGAGCCTTACACCCTAGCCCTTGTTGCATGCCTTTTTTTGACCTTCTAGCCACTGGAATCCAGTGGATTTCCAGTGGCTTTGATGCTGTTTTGAGCCTCCAAATCAGAGGGGGGTGACCCCCTCTCACCTTGATTTGTTTGGTGGTCATTTTGGCCTTCCAAAGAGACCCTATCTTACATGCTTTGAAGTCACATTTCAGGGTCAATTTGGTGAGTTTTGGGACTACCATGTTTGATTTCCAGAGTTGTTTTGGTCATGCTTTATGTCTATCTTGCATGTGCTTAATAACTCCTTGTATGCCCTTCCAAAGGAGCCTCTCATTTGTACATGTGTTGGCTGCCTTTCCATGTGTATTTTGGCATATTTTGGCATATTTAGTTCACTGATTTTTGCTGGTTTGGTGAGTGCTCACTTGCTTCATGTACTTGCCATGTAAACCATGTTTGCTAGTCAAAATCGCATGCTATTTTAGTCCATCTTGCTAGCATCTTTTGGCCATACTTTGAACTAAGAAAGTTCGTGTTTTGGGACTGCCTTGACTCTGTCTTCATGCTTCATGATCAAATAATGCATTCTTTGTATAGCTATAGGTCATTGCGTATGCCTAGTTTTGAGTTTCGGGGTTCATCTCATGCATCGGGTGCCATATTGCCATGTTCCGGGGCTGTTTAGCATCATATTTTAGTGCTGAAATTTGCATGTTTGTATGCCATATTCCATGCCTTGCCTTGCTTTGGTAGAGTGGCATTCGTGCCTTAGGGTCGGTCCTCGGTTCGCGTGCACGTCTGCACGCATCTCGAGTGTCTCATTTTCATCTTATGGCCACTGATGTGAGTGTGACTGAGGTCCACTTATGTTGGTGTAAGTCCATCGTGCATTGTGTATGCCATTTCAATTCATATCATTGCATATGCTAGGTTGTATGTTAGAGCATCGTGTATGCCGTATTACATTGTGCATTGTGTATGCCATTTCATAACATTGTGTATGATAGGTTGTATATTAGTTGCATTCATGCATGCCATGCATATTGCATTGTGTTTGGGATAGGAGTTAGCCCGAGCACGGGAAACGAGGGATGTTTCGTACTTCGAGTGACGAAACGTGTCTCAATTCCCAATCGCCGACACTCCGGATTATCCATGATGGAGTCTCGGTCTCGTTGTGTTTATATATGCATTCATTTCATATTAAGTCATGCAATTCGACTCCTCGGCCATCATGCATCGATATGCGTGATTGGTGGCACGAGGATCGAGGACTACGCTCCCTGTAGAGTAGTCAAGCATACATATGTGAAAATACATTGCCATGCCCCTTTCCTACTCTTTGTTGCAGCAAATCAAAAACCGGCAATCTCTTGGGACTTCGCGCAATATTCTGGGCTCAATTATAAACAGAGGCTAATCGGGGCATCGCGATGGATTTCCGCGCCAGGCAACCCGAACATGCATCATTCATCATCCGGAGCAGAGTCAAGGCAGTCCCCAGCTTGCATGCTAAATTTACTGCTTTCCTAGATTAATTTGTTAATTAATTAGGATTTTGTATTTATTCGGACTGTAAATTATTCATTTGGGACTGTATATTATTTATTCGGACCCTCCGAGCGAGGGCACAACTGTAATAAGTGTGCGTGCGTGTGATGTATGTCTTCCAACCCCACGTCTTTCTTTCCCTTTTATTTACCAGCTTATGATGGTTAGATTAGGGCATGTTTCAATTAGCATACAGTATGATAGCATGTTTGCATTCATTCATTTGTTTTGCATGCACCGGGCTCTGCGCATCATACTAACTGCATTTGTATTTCAATTCCGAGTTGAATACATGTTAGCTGTAGCATTCCATATGCCATGTTTAGAATAGCCAAGCCTGCTATAATTGCATTTTTGCATGTGTTGCATTAGGCATTTCTGTATAGTTAGGATCATGCATGGATTTCTAATTAGCTTCTGTTTTGGCTTGGAGTACTCGGTAAGTTTTTACGCTTTAGCATCCTTGCATGTGTGTGAGTGTTGCCGTGATAGCATGCTTGCCATGAGGCTATTTGCTTATGTGATATAACTGCCTGAATGCCTGTGGATGAAGGTTGGATTATTTGGATTGGAACAATGCATTGACTGTGAGTTTTAAGCCCACTAGATAGTGGCAAAACCATCTTTTCTAAGCCCACCTGAGGGTGGCAAAATCCGCATTTTAAGCCTACTTGCGAGTAGCAAACCATCTTTCAAAAACAAACATGAAATGTTTTGTTCCAATTCAGGCGATCCAGTCTATACTTGTATGCTGTGCCCATCACATAGTAAATTTAGGCTAATAACCGGAATAAGAATGCATAATGTTTTCAAAACTAGATATCATGGTTAGTAGAGGCCGATCTTTCATTGGGCGAGCGAGGGTGCTCACGAAGTGACCTTCCCCAATCGTACCCAAGTTCCCGAGCCGAGGCAACTTTGGTAATGACGGACACGTGGCCTTAGGCAACGAGTCAGGGTTTCCTAAATTTTCCAAAAATAAAATATTTAGGTGGCGACTCTGTATCTGGCAAAGCAGTCCATGTTTGGCACTTCTTTCAAAAAAAAATCTGTTTTCTCAAAACGATTTGCCGGATTTGGACTCTTTGGTTCAGATTAAGAACCGTGACATTTGAGTCCTTGAACTGTAGTGAGCCCAAGATGAACGGAACGGGACTCAACCCTCCCGGGGCGTTCGGGGACGTCTACAGTTTCTGGCGACTCTGCTGGGGAATTAGTGAACTTGACTCGAACTCATGATATCTGGTTTTGGCGACACTTATGTGTTTCTTTGCATTGCATTTGCATTGGTGCGCCTAGGACACCGTGTTTGCCATCTGTTATTCCTGAACGGTTTGCCGGAGGCTTGTCTTGTCAAGGCATGACTATAAGGCTGACCGGTTGTGGGCTCTGCCAGTATGGGAACACAAACCCCGGTTTTACCGGGGCACCCTTTTGACCATTCGACCTAGTGCATATCGAAATCCGTAGTGACCATTCCAAACTAGGACAGGTTACTTACCCGATATAGGTTGTTTGAAACCGCTGCGTACGTAGTGAAACCCTAGCTCCTGACAAAATAGGACAGGGAAACCCTACCCCAACATATGGGTGTTTTGGCTCTCACTTATCTGTTATGTGCTTTTAGAGTGCGTCTCTACAGGGAAATGCATGTATCAGTTTATGAGTTTGGGTATCAGGCCTGTAGGCATCAGTCAGCGTTTGAGAATCAGTTATCTGCGGGTATCGGATTCAGTTTTCGGGGACAGTGATTCAGGGATAATGATCAGCATTTGAGGACAGTGTGTATTCAGCTTATCGACCGTGTGTTGTTATGCCCAGCTGTGTGTTGTGTATTTATTTTAAGCTGTTATGCTGTTCGTTTATCTGGTTATTTATTTCCTTTTTGCTTTATTTATCCTTTTGCTAGGGGCAGTTTTAGCACAATTGCTTCCGACCCAGTAGATATTCCCTAAGCACTTTGGACAAGAGGTCGTCGGCTCAATCGATCTGAGGATCTGGTTGACGGACAGCTAGTGTTCCATTCTCTACCCCCGGTTGTTAGAAGAAGACCGGGAAAGCGCAGTGTGTCTGAGCAGAGGTTACCAGAGCAGTGGTCTACCTTAGCAGTAAATAGTCGGGTTGAGGTCCCAGTTTCTGCCATAGAGATACACATACCAGTCAGTCAGCAGGATCAGCAGAACATAGCCGAGATGGAAGAAATGATGCGCCAAATCCAAGAGAGTATGAAGTAGATGCAGGAGGACGCTGTCCGCCAAGCGGAATTCTCTAAACAGCAGGCCACAGTCATGGCCCAACAGGCGGAACTAATTACCCGGTTACAGCAACAAGCCGGAGCATCAGCCTCACACCCAGCTCCTCCTCCACCAGGGGTCCCCATACCCGAGCAGACACCAACTGCCCAGAATGTCCTGCCAAATCCCCAGAACACTTTGCCAAATGTCCATGCCACTCAGGAAGACACAGACATCCCAACGGGGCCGGCTCCGCCCCCGCTTCCACCTCAATCATCCAAAGTACATACACCCGTCAACCACCCGGACTCTCCCTTTGAGTTCGAAGTAGACCCTACAGCACTGAAACTGAGCAAGCTCGAGAAGCTATTCAAAAAATCCCAGGGAGTAAAGGCTATCCCGGATATCGAGGACGGATATACCGATGTGGCTGTGACATTGCCGGACAGATTCAAAATACAGCAGATCGATCGCTTCGATGGATCTGGGGATCCCATGGTCCACCTCCGGCTATTTTCAGATATACTGCGGCCAATGGGCCTAACCAGACCACAGAAGTTTTCGCTATTCGGCCGAACCCTATCGGGTGTCGTCGCTATCTAGTATGCGAAGTTGGAGGATGATGTCAAGAGGAGTTGGGATGAAATGGCCAGGGCCTTTGTTGCGCAATACTCTTACAACACCCAGATCGAGATTACAACTCGTGATCTCGAAACAACAAGGCAGGAGCCCAAAGAGAGTTTCTCGGATTTCGTGACCCGATGGAGGGCGAAGGCCTCGATGATGACTTTAAGGCCCACCGATAAGGACCAGATCAGGATGATTGTGCGCAATCTCCAGCCAAAACTGATGCAAAAGATGATTGTACTCCCCTTCCCCACCTTTTCGGATCTGCACGAGATGGGGGTACAAATTGAAGATGCAATGAAACAGGGTCTGATTGACCAAGATAGGGAGCAGCCCCGGAGAACCTTTAATCGCAACAACAATGCGGGCCCGAGTGGCGCTGCAACTGCAAGAACTTTGGAGGTCAGTATGGTCGCCACCATTCCCCCTCCCCTTCCATGGCCCATGGCAACCACACCCTTCTCCGGGGCATTCGGAAGCAATACATAGACCACTAAATACCAACCCAGAGGCCAAAGAACCTTCACCCCATTGTACATGCCTTTGTCCAAGGCTCTAGGGGTCTTAATCAGAAAGGGGCACCTAAAACCCCTGGAGCCGAGGCCGTTACCAAATCTGCTACCCCCCACTCACAACCCAGCCAAGTACTGTGCATATCACCAGCAGCACGGTCATGATACCGACCAATGTTTCAGACTGCGTCACGAGATTCAAGATCTCGTTGACAAAAATGTGATTTTGCCTCCAGAGAGACCTAATGTCACAACCAACCCACTCCCTACACACAACCAAGCTCCACCTCCCAAAAGAGTCAATCTTATCCAGACTGGGGTCGTGTCTTATGATCCTAGCATCTATATCACTCATTCCCATCTACCTAAGCCGGAGGTGTTCCTTCCCGACTGCACTGACCTTTTGTGCATGTTGGACATCTCTACAACCCAACCTGAGTCAATGGTGATGGCTGTTGAAAAGAGTATAGGGGAGGTTGCAGAGGAGGATGGAACTGTTAAGACAGGGTTCGAGCAATCTGAGAATTTTGCTGGGGAAGCCTACGATCCGAGTGAGTACATTCCGTCAGCAGGCCAGTCTGAGCCGAGTGCAGAATTGCCAGAGAGGGCAGAGCTGTGTGTGATCCAGGGGGATAAAATTGAGCAGGGGACAGAGGATTTGACGGCCGTAGAAGAGGACTTTGCCAACCTCCAGTTCTTCAATGACCAAGAATCAGGGGATGCGGCAGTCAACTAGTTTGAGTATGAGGAATCGGCAGAGGCTACCGGATGGCTGGATGATCAACCGGATGTTGTAGAGTTCCAACAGGGCCCGGCAGCGGCGAGGGTATCACTCATGGCCGGAAGGGCCGGAAGTCAGAGTATATTGCCGGAGAGCGCCGGTACAAAGAATTTCGCTCAGGACAGTAGCATTGTGAATGCAGGGAAAGCTAAACAACAAACTGCGCTGACGCAGGTGGAACAACAGGGTTCTGAGAAAACCAGGAAAGCCAAAACCCATGAGGGCATTGAAAATGCTGTGGGCACAAGGACAGAAGATGCTGTGAGCATGTGGGCTGAGAGTGCTGCGAGTACAATCATGCCGGAGCCAGACAGGTGCCTTTTGAATGCCAACGGAATGTGGTGGGAAGACGATGATTTATGTCTTGCCCACACAGACGAAGATTGGGGGAGCAATCAACCCGACGACACCTGGTATCTTGATGAAGTTGATCACATGACAAGAAGTGGACGGTACTTCAAACCCCCGCACCTAGACCAACCAGAAGCATCTGGGAAGGACAAAGAAGCTGAAAAATAGAAAGAGAAACAGATCGAAGAAGAAGCTGTACTGAAGCAGCTGAAAAAGATACAAGCAGACATCTTCATCTAGGGACTACTTATGGCGTCACGAGTGCACACACAGGCTGTCCTATCTGCTATGGACAAAGCTAAACTCTCTATAGATACCACACCAGAGCAGCTGGTTGGACTGGTCTTTCCGGGAGGAGGTTCCCCCATATTAACCTTTTCAGACAAAGAACTGCCGCCTGAGGGCGCAAATCATAACAAACCCCTCTACATCTCTGTGGAATGTGGAGACAAGTGGGTGCCAGTGGTTCTTGTCGACACGGGATCCGCCATTAATGTCTGCCCATCAAGGATGGCATATGCAATCGGGTTAAAGCCCGCGGACTTCGTGCCGACTACTCAAGTGATCAGAGCCTATGATAACACCAGCAAGGAGGTGATGGGGACTGTCAAAATTCAGATCCAGGTTGGTCCAGGACAACACAACATTGAATTCCATGTCTTGGACGTTCCTGCAACCTTTAACCTACTCTTGGGGCGGCCGTGGTTGCACCAAGTGAAGGCAGTCTCTTCCACTTTACATCAGATGTTGAAGTACCCTCACGGGAAGGGGGTAGCCATTGTTTTCAGGAATTCATCGATCCATCCGCCGCCAGAGGTGTCTACACCAGTCTTGGAAATCGAGCACGGCACGGAGGATATGTTCTTATCAGGGTTTACTCTGGCTGAGGCTCGAGTTGTGCAGAATATCATGGCTGTTAATGAGGGAGTGTACATCAGTGCTCAATCTGT